>JAHDVE020003327.1:0-45737 GCA_022606495.2 Halesus radiatus | reverse complement strand
TATATTATATTGTTGAAATAAACTCCTGCTGACAAGCTACTTGCAGTGGCTTAGCGGGTATAAGTTCCCACTGTATATAATTAATATTATACAATAAAAAAAATAAAAAAATTTAACCATTAAACATTAAACGGTAGAAAATAAAGTTCAACTTTCAATATTGGTAAGTTTAATTTTTATTTAATTCGTCGGTGTGTTTAAGATATATCAAAAGGCAAAAATGTTCGATATTTTGAATTCCTTTAAGGTTGGTAAAATTATATACAGGAGATATTTTCAGTCCGTGGTTCTTGAGTGCTAAACGTCTTCGAAGAAGTTGTCGAGTGTAGAGTCCGTCGCTTGCAGCCATGTGAAAAACAAACACTTGCTGTACACGTATATAACGAAACTGATGCATTAGGAGCGATGTCGTGTTACTTCCGATATAACTCGAGAGACAGACACCGGATTATTTGTACAGTACGTTTGTCCCTTTATTATGAATTACAGTTACTACGTAGGTACGCGCCTTTGACATTTGCATTTTTTCTTACCATTTCCCCCAGGGAATGTACGTGCATTATTTGCAAGAACGTTCACTCGTGCAGTCCGTGAAGTATACAAATAGCTGTACGTCGTAGAAGAAAATGAAAATAATAATTTAATATGGATTGTCGGATAAACGAATGTTTATATGGTAAGATAATAGCTAGTGCTTTTACTAAACACTTGCAAAACTTGAGCGTAAAAACGGTATAGGAATTAGATTAGACTTAAAAGTAAGAGTTTTTTTTTTTAATTTTTAAATTTTATTTTATTTTAGCAGACGACCTACTTAATAATCAAACAAATTTATCCTGTGAATATTACAAACATGTTTACTGTGAATCTTCCCTAGTATATCAATTATTATCTTCCACCTCATATGTCGTTATGGGTACCGTTCTTATATTGCCTCAATCATCCGTTTAATTATTATTATGTAATCAACTAGTCTATTTTCCATTAATAACGGTGTTTTCTTGTATAAATATTGTAAGGTTATCTCTCTTTAATGACTTCATTATGTTCCCATTACACTGTTGATTTTCTACCTATTATTATTAATACATGTTAATGTTGTCTCCCTCTTACACATAATACGTTTCTGTTGTTGTCTCCCTCTAATATTTTGTTCTCTTTTCTCTCTCTTTTGTATTCTCTTTACTTCACTCTATTGTATTCTGTAACTATATGCATAAGGGATAACTATATTATTCTTCAGATATTATATCTGCCCTGACGAAGCTGCAGCTAATCGAAACCGGTTAGCGAAAAATAAAATATATTTGTGGTTTATAACAGTGTTCTTATTATTTTTTTTACAACGATTTTCACGATTATGATTTTTATTAAAATAATAATTTTATAATATTTATAATAATATTGGTAGGTATTTATGATTATTACCACTATACTAATTTATATATTGATAATAATTTATAATTATAATCAAAATATTATCAATGACAATAATAATGAAAAAAAAAATTATTTAGTAAAAATAAAAAAAAAATCATCTTTTACGATTAGTAAAAAAAAATCACTGTACAATCTAAACTATGATCGGTTCTTAAAATTAAGAAAGAAAATATTTATCGATAAATTCGCTGGAAATATTTTCATAAAAAAAAGTTTTTCTGTCATTTCTGCTTTATGTATTCTTTATATTGGCGAGCCTTTGTTCGATAGGTGAAATAAATTCACATTCAAGAAAACGTTTTACTATTTTGGCCTATATAAGCCTATTTGTAAGCATTTAATTTATATGTAATGATTTATAAATTAGTCAAACCACGAGTTGTAAGATTTTATTCAAATAAATCCTGCAACCACTGAGAAGAATTACAAATGAGATTCAATTTCTTAAACCGCGATAATATTTATTATTTCTCGATAAATTCATTCAGTCAGATTGAATTTCAATCCGTCGTGAAACTCTCGGATAGCGGCGTATTTCTTGTAAAAATTATAATAATAAATAATAGAATAAGTTGGAGGCTGAGACGTCCACTTTTGCTTCCTCAAAACCCGCATCTGTAATAATCCTACAAGCGACTGGTAATAAATCCAATTAACTTGCAAATCCTGAGATGCTGTTATTATTAATTACGGATACCGAAAGAAGGGTGGAATATTAATACGAGGTATTTATTTTGTCAGCGGAGCGGTAACTATCATTAGTATTTCCCCGGTGAAAAACCACCATTTAGTATGGAAACATTTCTTGAAAGAGCTTTACACCATGTTTAGTAACCAGGTGACCGATTTCAGTTTTTTTAAGGATAAGAAATTGTCCTTATTATTAGGGTTAAATACATTTTGCTTAACTGGATTTCCTATTCCACGTCAACGACAATACATTTTTAAAGTAGTATGTGGTTTAATTATCGCAGAAAAATGATTTATTTTGTCTTGTGTTCGTCGTGTGTACATGGAATTTAATAGTGGCAATTAATTTATTAATGATGCTTTAGGTCAATACATACAATAATATTGAGTTTTTTTTGTTGAAAGTACGCAAATATCGATATTTTTAAAGAATATCATTCGCTAAATGACGGCTGTCATCCGAGAGAACCGGAACTGCAGTTAAGCAAAAAGTCTTTACGCATAAGGATAAGGACAAAGTCTTATTAAAAAAAGAACTGTAATCGGGCCCCAAATTTAAATAGTAGGTTCATCCTAACCATCCTCTTCCCCATCTCATACCCCTCTCCATTCATGGTTCTAAAATAATTTCATAAAAAAATTCAAAATTAAAACACGCATTTTACAACCAACCCAATGAATGAATTTTGAATGATTTAAAAAGCTAAAGAGAATTCTTTTTTACTCTGCAGATATAGTGGTGAAAGTAGATGGAAGTTTTATATTTTATAAAATAATCAAAAAATTAAATGAAACAGCATTTTATTTAAAAATTATAATAGTAAAAACTATTTTCTGAAACTCGCTTCGTCCATAACCTCATCCCTCCTTGATATTATGAATTTAATTTAGCCAGTTCCTTCGACGAATCTGTTTATTTTGAGAAATGTCTTCTGTTTACTTATTTTTTTATGATACGCCATCTGTAATTGGAAATGTTACAACATTGTTTGTTCAGCTGGGGAAATCCTTAAAAAAGCTAATAAACTTTATTCAAGAGATTCAGGTAATAACCTACCTCGGCTATGCAAAATTAAAACCATCTAACCAAGGAAATGGAAATTTTTCACTAAACAAAAAAATTCTGTTTTTTTCTTTCGCGGTTTAAACAAAATAATTACAAAACTTGTAATTATTTTCTAAAATAGGACGTTAGCAAGAGAGCGTGGTATAAAATAAATTAATTGGTAAATATTTCTATGTATGGTAGCCCCATATAATTTTTAAGTTGAAGCAACATTCTAGTTTTTTTTTTATTTCTGTATTTGGAACTGTAAATTCATGGTGGAATTTTATTATAATATATGTATATTAAGGTGGTCCAGGCCCATATAGTAAAAAAAATTTAATAATAAATTAAAAATTAAATTAAAATTAATATAGGTGTAGCCGTACCCTTGATTTGTTACACCTACCATTCCTATGATGTGTTAAAAATTTCAGCCCCTTATCTTATATACAAGGGGGTGCTCATCGAATTATAAGTTTTTGACAAAATTTCAGGATTTTAAATAAAACACGTAATTTATGGTTTATTAATATTACAAGTATTTTAATCAAATAAGTATACAAATTATTTAATTATGAATAAAATTTTGTAACAAAGTAATACTTAACATAATATTAGTCGCAATCTTTCAAAACTATGTTTGTTAACTCCTTTTTGGATGTTTCAGTGGAAACGATTTTTCTGTTTTGTTCAACGATGTGAAGTAAAAATTGTTTTTCTTCCTCAGTCTTAGTGAGTAACGTGTTGTAATCTTCAAACAGTTTAACTCCTCTCTCCGCTGTATCATTAACAACACGCAAATTTGTGACGCAGCTTTTGCCTTGAAGGTAATCAACATCGTCATTCCAAGTCTCAGGAGGTAATTGCAAGAAAGAGTCCTTGATTTCAAGAACTAAGAGTGTTTTCAACGTTCTTTGTGTTGCAAAAGCATCTAATGTAACCTCTGAGGAAAGCTTAGCAGAGTCACCTCGTACTGAACGATTACCGACATCAAAATTTATTTTTTGAACAATGGCCTGTTTCTCAGCATCAGACAGCTTGTCAGAAAACAAGGCAAATGCAAGTAGTTCATCTGACAAATACCATAAGTGACGCTCTAAGACATCCCTAGCTGCTATACTGATTTCGGAATCAATAGAGTCGTACAATTTTAAGCTCTTCCAAAGTAGTAAGTCATTTACTGGCGCATTGGTGTAGATGAGCACACCAAAACTAACAAATCGAACAATTTGTTTTTCTTCTCTCTTGGTTAGTTTAAATGCTTGTAAATTATTTGTAAAGAGAAAAATCTTCAAAGAATACAGCAATTTCGCCATCCAACGAGCATGATGAATCGGACCTGGAGCGCGCCAATGTATCTTCGTAGGAGGTTTGTTCAAAACAATCATGGTGAGCTTTATTAGCTCTTCGTAATCATCACGAACTTGATTATCTCTAGATAGAGCAGTTGTAAGACTCTCAAGAGTATTTTCAGCGAACTGTTCTGCGTTCTTATCGAGGTCAAGACAATCATAGTCCTCCTTCGGTAATGTTTCCCAAATATAAAAAATGTAAAATGCTTAATTTGTACTTTTTAATATATTATAATAAAACTAATATAAAACTATTTTCCACTTAATTTTATTTGACTGTAACCAGGTTCAGCCTGTCAAGACCATCTTCAGGCTTATATACACAAATATGGGGGAGGGTAAGAGGGGTGGTCTACAAGGATTTTATTCGAATATATGGGTTTTCTTACAATTGTTACTAAGTGGTTTTTGGCTGTCTAATTTCTAATTATTTTGGTTTTTTCCAGTAGGTTTAATTACCTCGGACTTGTGGCCTTACTTCAATAATGTTTGGGAAAAACCTTAAAAGTAATATGCATTATTAATGACCTGGAATAATTATATCACCATAAATATAATAACAATTTGACAACACTAAAAATTAGGTCATTAATAATGCATGATACTTGTAAGGTTTTCCCAAACAATATTGAAGTAAAGCTACAAGCCCGAGGTAATTATGCCTACTGGAAAAAACCAAAATAATTAGAAATTAGACAGCCAAAGACCACTTAGTGACAATTGTAAGAAAACTCACATACTCGAATAAAATCCTTGTAGACCACCCCTTTTACCCTCCCCCATATTTGTGTATATAAGCCTGAAGATGGTCTTGACAGGCTGAACCTGGTTACAGTCAAATAAAATTAAGTGGAAAAAAGTTTTATATTAGTTTTATTATAATATATTAAAAAGTACAAATTAAGCGATTGAGCACCCCTTTTTACTTGAGCCATCTCGCTGAAATTTTACTATGTTATTACTATGAATACATGTAACAAATTCACGGAGCGGTCAGATGAAAAATAATAAAAAAAAAATTTTGGACCACCCTAATGTATATATATATATATATGTTATGGTTGAGATTTTCACGGGTGTAAGATGTAGAATAATTTTCTCGGCTTACACGCGTAATGTAGTCCTTAGAAGAACTTTTTAACTCCCGACGTTTCGGACAAATCTCCTCAGAAAAAATAAAATCAAAACAATTTATAAATCGGAAAATAAAATCTTGTCTCTGTTAAAAAGTCCGAAAGATCACATTCCACTTGAATCACATGGTATTTATAAAATACCTTGCGGGGCATGTGAAAATGTATATATTGGACGGAGTAATAGAAAAATATCGTGTAGAATTGTAGAATATAAAGTAGATATCACAAATAAACGCTTAACGTCATGCTTAGTACAACACGTCCTTAATGAAGGTCATAAAATAGATTTTGATAATACCACGACAATAGCTACCCTTTACAATGAAACAAGAAGGGTTTATCGCGAAGCCATCGAAATTCATAAACATAAAAACAATATGAATACTAGAAATGACTCAATCAGAATTCCCGACACTTGGAAAGTCATAATTGATCAAAATTCCCCGATAACATCACATCCAAAATTATTAGAATTACCCTCAACTTTCTTAAATAAAACCATTCGGGTTACTACGCGCAAACAGCCTATTAAAGGCCCCACCCCTACCTCCACCCATTTATCGACACGCGTGTTGCGTCCTAGACTACTAAAATGATTTGCAATCACTTAGGTTTTGACTTTTGGATTGAACGGACACGTGCAAGCGATCTGTTCAAAACAAAACTCAAGACATAAGGCCTCTGAAGATGGACAATGTGATTTGTCCGAAACGTCGGGAGTTAAAAAGTCCTTCTAAGGACTACATTACGCGGGTAAACCGAGAAAATTATTATATATATTTTATATATATATTTTTTAAAACCTTTGTAACTATCTTCCAGTTGTTTATTTTAGACCGGTTTCACCCTATCGTGCCCATCTTCAGACAGATACAAGTTAAACTAAATCTATGGTATACATAGCATTTATGTCAGGAGTGAGTCCCATTGCTCTTTTTTTTATATATGTTTAAATTTTTTTTAATGCAACCGTAAAACCTTAGGGAATTACAATATTAAATAAAGTATCGACCGCACACTAAAATAAAACAAAGCATCGACCGCATACTCAATTAAAACAAAGTAATGGCGTTACAATTGCCTAATAGGTTTTTAAATCGTTATTTAATGTTTTTTTTTACTTCTTTTTAAACTCGTAAATATATTTTTTGTGCAAAATTTCATGTCTCTTATCAGTTTTTATTTTATTTAATGAACCGCTCGAGATTTACGAGAGATAAAATACAGAAAAAACATATGTTTTGACCGGATAAGGCATAAAATGCAAAAAACCCGTTTATTTAATTCTGCTCAGACGATCTTAATTGGTCTATACTGTTTTTCTGACAATACGTTTTTAAAATGACGTGATATTTTAAAACGCACCCATTCCACGAATGTGTCGGTATTAATTTTTTTTTTAATCTTACTTGGTTTATTATTTCCTTCTATTAGCTTTAATAACCTTTAAATTATTTTGCTACCTGGCGGCAATAACCTTTTATGATGTCGTCTCTTTCCTTACATTTTTTTTTATGGTTAATAATGTTCCTAAACTTATGTGATTAGTTAACCCGGGATATTTAAAATAATAAGGATGTTTTTTGAGACTCCGCAAAATGCCTCAAATTACACATTGAATGTTAGTACAGATGTACGAGTACGTTTGTAAATGTAGATATTTTTCGTGCCCCTGTAATAACATACTTCCTTCTGACTCGGCTACGTGAACATAAACTCTAAAATAGTATTCTCTAGAGTCAAATGTCACATGACAATGCTCTGTGAAATGAGACCTTGTTGTTCCAAGAGCACGATATTTTATTGTTTTAGTTGAAAATTTAGCCAATAATTTACTTTTCTAATGAAGCTTTGGAATAAGCAACAAATGATAATACGTCATTAACAGTAAAATGGTCAACACCCAAAATTACGCCCTTTCCAGGTTACCAACTCAAGAAATAGTGCAAAGGATTTTTCTTTAAAATGTATACATATATTTTTATAATTTCTACAATAGATTGGTATTCACTTTGTGGCGTCATTATTAACAAATTAATTCAAAATTACTTTGTAGTCACCACTCAACATGTTTCAAAAGCGAATCTTTCCTCACCAGGACATAGAGAGTACTAAAAAATAATAATGTCAAGTATAGACAAATGATAAACATAGAACACAATTATGTAAGAATATTAAAAATATAAACGGATACAAAAATCGATTAAAATATATAAGTAATTAACCAAAAATGTTAATAAAAAATTATTATAAAATATTGAATAACAAATTTATGTGAGAAATTAAAAAGTAAATTATTTTTATAAGTAATATTAATATGAAAATAAATTCAAGATAGCTGTTCATTGCTAACTAAAATTCGTACATATTAATGCCATGCTGAGAACATGATATAGCCCTTAAGGGAAAAAAATCCCTTAAGGCCTCCTGTGTGGAGCTACTGCAAAACAAAAACAAAAAAAACTCAATTGAAATAAAAATGTGATTGGTATATCCGAGAATTTTGCAGTCAATATTGAAAGATAGGAGCTAAAAATATATAAGAACTAATTAAAAATGATAATAACAATTCTCAAATTGAAGTATATAAATAAAATGACGCGAAACACTAGCTCATGTGGTTAGAGCGCAAGCCCCGAATAGACCGAGAGGTCCTGATTTCGGGTCCCAAATAATAAAAATAATATTTTTTTATTATCTTCTTTTATTATAACAAATAATAATATTCTCATTGGGATTTTCCGTGCTGAGGATTTCATTTACAAAATATGAAATTACATTATATTAAATTGATATGCTTGGTGAAAAAAATAGAATAATTGTAAAGTGAGGTGATTTAACTGCAGTTGAGTGGTTTCGATGTTAGTCTGCATATGGTATTAATATATTTTCTATTTCAGATCTCCCTATGTAACGTATCCAGTGATTTATTTGATTTTTAAATTTATTATGGCTGTTGTGATTTTTGAAGGATAGTGGGATGAAACCGTAACCTTTTTATTTTATTTTATATTCTTTTATGTTTCATAATTCATTTAAAATTTGTTAATATTCAGTTCAATGATAAAAAAAAATGCAATCGGATTTATAAGCCTCAAGAAGTTATTCCAATAACGAATGAATATTTTTTATAATGAAAAATCACAGCCTATTCACCATTTTTTGTTGGATTTTTGCTGGAAAATGTTTGTAGAAGACGAATAAACTAACCAAAACGTGTCTCGTTACCGTGCCCAGTGTCGCCTGACGAAAATAAATCGAAAAACAAATAAATCCAGTTCAAAAAGAAACTGCGTTTCTGGAAGAGGTATAGTATTCCCAATTGGCGCTGCTCGACTCAAAACTCGTAAATCCTCTTCGCTACTTAAAACTTTATTTCCCAGTACAGTCTCGGTCGTAAAATTGACCCGTGTTAAGTCGGCCGCGACTGTAAAAGGTGAAATCCCACCGTGATACGGATAATAAACGGCAGTCACGCCAATGACGAGTCCGGGATGCTGGGCAAGTTAAATAAGGGCTGAATCCTCAGCCCGTGACTGTACAGATGTATACAAGTATTTCATCGTAAAAACAACTTGTGTAAATACGAGAGCATTTAGTTCATGTTACACGGTACACTTTACACGTTATTTTGTCTATTCATGACTAAATGCCTCAATATAATAATTTTGAAATATGTTACATAATATATTTATTGTTTTTGTGTTTAATTCGTAGAACTCAATTTAATTTATTTTTATTTAAATTTAATATAAATTAAATTTTAAAATGTTACTATTAGGTTCTGCAAGTATTTTTAGTTTTTATTATTGCGACAGCTGTTTCGGCGTTTATGGCCATTTTCGAACTGCGGTTAATCCACATTGTGACGACTTATTTATTTGATTTTATTTACTCCCACCCCATTCAAATTTAGACGGGTTTTTAAAAATAATAATCATTTATTATCTGTAAAGCCGATTTAGTTAGAAAACAATGGAAATTTTGAATTCTGTGAGGTTTTCACATTTATAATGTGTTTCCTCGTATTTAACTGATAATTTATTTAAATGTGTTATATTGTTCATATTAATGAACATAATAAAAAGCGGTGAATATATAATCTTCGTTACTTTATTAATTTATGTTATATAAGGATCATTCGTTCGTTTATTAATTTCTAATTGTTAATAAAATGAATTAAGAAAACATCATCAGTTAAATACGAGGAAACACATTATAAATGTGAAAACCTCACAGAATTCAGAATTTTAATTGTTTTTAGCAATATATATTTTTTTATTTAATGCTGCACTTTGTCTGAGAATTAAAGACTTTTAAAGAATGGCGCTTTCTAATAAAAAGCGATGGAAATTGAGTTTTTAAAATGTCATTTGTGAATAAAAAAGTTAATTTCTATGGCGCAGTTTTGTGAAGGTTGACTTGAAATGCGCTTGAATTCTGCACTATTGTATTCTTAACACGTAAGTGGATATTTAAAAGCTAATGACGAAAGAACACTTAGGTAACGATTGGAATTAGAAATTCCCGCTAAAAATCTATAAAATTTCATGACGTCCAACCCCATAAATAATTTTTAAGTTAGGTAACACCCTCACGGGTCGGTATAAAATGAACAATACCTGCGTGCAGTAAAAATATGGATAATGTTGTGCAGCATGGACTCCCAAACGCGATTGCAGATGAAAACTAATAATTTGTCAGTATTGCAGTTCTATTGTAAAAATATAAAAAGATTGATATTTTTAACAAATCGGGTGTACATAAGATAATTTGTGACGATTGTAACTATATTACATGGGAAAGACTTCTAGAAATATATACATATAAAAATAACTAATGTGTACCCGGCCTTGCTCGGGTTTAATTAATGATTAAGTTATGGTGTTGTGAATTCTTGCTTGTCATTAGGGTGCCATAATTGATTTGACAGCGAAAGTAACTCTCCAAATAAAGAAACATTCATTTGAATATTTTATTTCATTCGACACGTTTATTTTTTCATTATATATCTAAATCATATAGTTCGTAAGTAGGTACCTACTCGTGTTTTCCATTTTGAAAATATTCTACCGTAAAAAACCTTCTTCTTTTGAATATGCAATCTGTGGCTAACCAGAGTGTTATATCTATGGACTAACCAAAATAAAACGTGGCGACTTCAACGTTTTTCATACTAATTAAAAAAAACGTTATGGCAACAGTTTTACATATTGGATTTAATTAAAACTACTCTCTAAACCCTCCCGGCACTAATAAAACCAACTGTGCTGTTTTCGTGCGGTGATTTTCGAGAAAAACGAGGACAAACAAACAAACAAACAAACAAACAAACAAACAAACAAACAAACAAACAAACAAACAAACAAACTAACAAACAAACTTATATTGATTTATAACTCGTATATATAGATTACGGGTGTGCTCTGCATTTTTGTGACATTCATACATTTTCCATGAAAGTGAAAACATGCAATACATGTATGCTCGTAGTGGTGGGGGTACATTTTATTTACACATGGATATTCGTGTAGCGGTGAAAAGGCTAATTCTAGAGTTAAAGTGCACTTAAGGTATTTGAGTAATAATTATTATTCTGAATTTATCAACCGCGTTTTGGAAATAAATCATTCTTTGGTCAAAAATAAAGTTTCAATTTTTTTTTCGTACCAATACAACTGATTTACAATTAGATAAATTAGAATTTTTAGAAATTAGAATAAGTGTTAAAAGTCATTTCTCTCTTTTAAATGGTTACCTCTTAAATTATTTTTCACATTAGGACCTATATACGAGAAAAAGTTTTTATTTTAATGCCTTGGTTATTTTTCGAAATGTTTAAATTTCTAGTTTCTAATATAAATATGATTGTACGAGACGTGTAAAACCCGCACAAGAAAAAATAGTGTAAATATTTAGGCACCGGCACACAGGGACGCACAAATATTGTGATTTGCGAATCTTCTTGAGAAAAGCCTTTGGTAGTTTCCCAATGGAGATGTTGTCGCTCCGAACGTACTTGATTTATAGCACCAGACAGTATGGTCTATCGCTTGATGTGACGTCAGCTGTTGCTGGGTGTAGAGACTCTTCTTGTCTTGCAGCGCCAATTCGAGGTATCCAAGTGAGGAGAGCGGGTCCGTGTGGAGTGGAGATAAATGATGGTGGTCGAGTTTCAAGGTGAAGCAGCATCTCGGTGGAGGTGTTACTCGTTTGACGACTGGAGTGGGAATGATGAAACGTACCGCGGGTGTACGAGTTTTATAAGCCGAACGGTGAATATATGGGCAGGTGTTTGCGCAGGTGTTTGTCAGGATTCAACTTGCAAGTGTTGTTGTTATGAAGAACTTGTTTACGTCTAAATATAGGCCGGTGTTTGCGCAGGTGTTGTTGTTTTGATGAATTTGTTTACGGCGAAACATGGGAAGGTGTTTACGCAAGTATTATTTGTCAGGATCCAACCTGCAGATGTTGTTTTGTTTACGTTTTTATCTTTTTGAATTGATTTATTCAATGATAGTCAGATTTTAAAATTATTTGGTTTAATTTATAAATGTGATTATTTCTACATTAATAGCTAGTAATTTACTTTATTATCCGTGATTTTATTTTTTGTCTTTTGACAAATAAATTATTTGTTTAATAATGGTTTAAACAAAAGTAATGCTTTAAACCTCCGCACATCATCCCCAAAGATAATATAGGCCTTGAGGGGAATTCTTTCCTTTAAGGCCTCCTGTGTGGAGTTACTGTAAAAAAACGCACTTTGTTTTAAACCACGAATCGATTATATTTTAAAGCAAACCGGTCTCTTTTAGATTAATAATTTCACCGACGAAGCGTGATCTAAAAAAAACCAGTTTGCCATTAAAATCAGTCGCATCTGAAAATCGAACCCAGAATCTTCGCCTTAACGGGACAACCACTCTGATATTAAATGATTAAATATTACAATGAGGTTTAGAAAAAGTTATTTAAATAAATTGAAACTAATAATTTAACTAATCTTTTACTTTCGCGCTGGATTATTTGTACAAATAGCCAATGTTTTTCTTTTCACCAAAGGCACTATAAAAATTATTCATTTAAGTTAAACAGTTAAGTTTTACTGTAATCATTTACATTGTGACATTTGACTCCCATGGCATTCAGTAGGGAAATTAAAAAATATATGCGTCGTCTTGGGAATGATTACCTAAAAGCATTGATAATAATACCATGGTTGAAATATGATTACTTTAATCGAGTAATCAAATTTTTCCTTCGGGATTATTTCTACAGTATTTATACATTCGTCATTATAAGTAATCATTTTAATTTGATATGAATGATGCCATTTAAATTTAGTTTAATCAACCGTCCAATCGGCTAATGCACCAGAATTACGTTTTTTTAGTGTATTAAATATTAATACAGTGGACAATCAAACAAAAACAGTGTATTAATGAAGAAAAATAAAGATGAACACATTCGTATTACGTAATTAATATTTATTTCTTTTGTTTAGCCCTTACAGTGGTCTATGGGTGTACCAAAACATACCAGACAAAATCCAGTGAATCCATTTGTATCAAACTTGTCTACAGAGTGGATTAATTTAAACAGATAAAACATATTTCTTTATAACCAAATATAAATTATTGCACTACACGTGCAATGACCAAGCCGAGAGCTGGTATTGCACAACACCGAGCCAAGAGCCTATTATGCACCACAAATGCAATAGCAAGTCAATATTGCATCACAAATGGAATACCGGGGTGAGATTTCACAACATGTTCCAGAATGTTCGGCCGCGCCGCGCACCCTATAAATAGCGTAAGCACAGCGGTATGTGCTATCTTTTCACTTCAACCGCAGAATGGACAACATGTCCTCTCTTGGATATCTCGACCTGCCGCTACCAGACAAGAATGGTCTTCTACACCCAGCATCCGCTGACGTTACCACCCGCCACTTCAGCGACTGATCATACTGGCTGGAGCCATAAGTCAAGTACGCTTGGAGCGACGAACATCTCCATTGAGAAACTACGAAACGCCCTTTTCAGGGGGATTTGCAAATCACAATAGTCGTGCATCCCTGTGTGCCGGTGACTAAATATTTACACTATTTTCTTATGCGGGTTCTACACATCTCGTACACCATTTTTAGTATCAAATTTATATGGTATTTTTGTAGCCAGTGATTTTTTTTTATTTGAATTCAAACAAACAAAAAATTCACTTATTAAAGCTTGTGGGGTACGTCCTCATACACCCTGTATAATTACATATATTGCGTAATATATCTGCGATAATTATATGAGATATAATATACATGAGATCTCTGAGCCGAAGAAGAAGCCGGGGACGTCCCAGGAAGACATCGCACTATCAAATGAATCAATTACTTGAGTCGGGCCATGCCGAAAGTCGGAATAACAGAAGAGAATGTATGAATGTGAATGAAGCAAGAAGTATATGCCAATATCAAGTTGTTTGGCGGCCTGTCCTCTCTGCCTACCCCTTCAGATAAACGGCGTCATGGTTATTTAGTTATTTAAATGTACTTATATTTCAACACAAAAATTATTATACTGTTCCTTAGTTCGAAGTCAAGTAGAATATAATTCTTCTATATGATCCCCGCACTATAAAATCCACTCTGATTCATTGGAAGAAGTTCAAAATATACTTATATGGATACTATAAAGTACAATTACTAATGAAAGAATAAAAATTATTAAAACTCTCACATGGGAGACGTGTTTCTGTTAATAAAAATTAAAAATAAAAGTTGTTAATGGTATTATAGACAGCCCTGATTTACTTAGCTTAATTAACTTTACTATTCCAACTAGAACTACTCGATTAAAATATTTATTCAACTGTAACAATAATTTCAAGATGAATTAAACTTGTACAGCTATACATAATAGATATGTTCAACTGAATGGAATGAAAATACAAGAAGACTATAATAGCATACATCATTAATAATTTTCTAACAGTATAGAGCATAAGTATGAGTGAAGTGTGCTGTCTATTTATATATTCGCCCTTATTGCAAATTATATTTAATTATGCATAGACAATATTATTGCTGAATTTATTTGTGAGACAATTTGAATATTTTGTTATTGGATACGATTTATACTATAGATGTACCTACTGCAATAGGTTTTACGCCTATGTCACCATAATAATTTAAATATTTAAAAGCCCCTAAAGGCCGTATATGGTAAATAAATCAATAACGTATATTATTAATGTTAGGTTCTGAAATAATAATGTGGTTAGTTCCTACTTTAATTACCATTTATCTAGTTCTTACCTTCGCAAATCAATTAAGTTATCTCTTATTCGCCAGAAGAAAAACTATTTTCGGGGAAGCATACTGTTCATAACATCATTCGGTAAGTGTTTGGTTATCTTTGCTCCTTTAAACCTTTAATCCATCCCATATTACAATCAACTAAAACCGTAATTATATTATCGTCGTCGTTAACAGTCCACACAACAGTTTTACATACGAAACCTCACAATTTTCATGTAGGCAGTTGCGTTTGTAACATTTGTTTAACGATTATTACATAACATCAAAGTGATGCTAGGTTTAATGTCCATGTTTCCGTATTACACAGAAAGTACCGGTTTTTAGCTAAGTGGATATATGCGTCGAGTTCCCATCCAGACGTCGATCGTGAGTTCAATTCCTCTGCTAGTTAGTCCTCCATTATCGCGCAATCAACATTTTTAAGTTTATGATGGTGAAAGTAAGAGTTTTTTTCAAATATTGCTATGTTATTCGTAACTCGGAAATATCTGTCTTTCTTAGTAACATAAAAAAGAGGAATAAAAAAAATGTCTCTAAACTTTAATAAGGTCATGGTAACAAAACAGTTTTTTTTTCACATTAATAAAGGCACACCTAGCTATATCAATTGAATATTTTACCAAAATGGGGATTTAAAGAGAAAAAAAAACCTTCTAAAAAAACTCATGAAATAAAAAGGTCTTATACGAGTAAATGTAACCTTTCTCCGTTTGGATTTTCGTGATTCGAAGAAAAACTCATTTGATGTAAAGTCTGAAAAAATGTTTTTCAGCGTATCGAAAAATTCAGAGCACATAAATTATCATACAAGGCAAAAGGCTGCTTACAAAGAAGACTCGAAAAATATTTTTTATTTGAATTTCAACGTAAAGAATTTTTTTGCCTACTAAAGCAATGAGCTACATACAAGTCAGTCCTGCCGCAATAGTTGATTAATTTTTTCCTGTGTCAGCGTTACATTTTATATGTAGGCACTCAGTATGCATAATACTCGTATAATAACGTTCATCTTTTCTATCTAACTAGTACTGCGGCGCTTTGGCCTTATCACTATTACCATCTCATGGTTGGATTTTATTGACTGAATTTATGATACATTATTTGTGCTCTTTGGAAAAATATCTTAACTGGATTAAAAACCCTAAACAAGGAATGGAAAAAGAGACAAAAATTTGGTTATAAACAATTTGCTAAAGTTACTTTTTGTACTACCTGAATAAATGTATTTAATATATTATTAACTATTTACTGCATCCTCTTAGGGTTGCATCCCTGAGTTGCGTCGTATCTTATCAATATTACTCAATAATATTATCTTTTTTTTAGTACTCAATTTTAAACGCATTTTTTTCCCTACGGCACCAACCAGTACCCATTAAACACGTACATAATCTCTATATACCTAATTATTAGACTTTTTCAATATATATTTTATTTCCATACTATATCAATATTAGCTTTTTCCCTTCTATTTTTGTATAATGGCGCTTAATATGAACTAAAAATGGCAATTTAACTGTTCAAAAACGTGATTTGTTCCTAGTTGGCAGTCAAAACTTTCATAAATGTTTTTGTTAAATAATGTGTGTTTCAAATAAATAAACATTATTATTATTCTTATTGTTGTAGGTTAATTTTTTCAATTTTTTTTTTATTTCTTTCGCAAAACACCACAATGCAAACAGTTTATTACGGTATATTTATGGTAGATTTGTATTTTTATTCATTTGTTATTTAATTATTAACGATTTTCTGCGTTTTCAGAGTACCTGAAAGGGTTCCATGACAGTTGATCCCCCGAAAGTTGGCCCCCCAACAGTTGGCCCCCCGACAGTTGATCCCCCCCGACAATTGATCCCTCGGACAGTTGATCCCCTTGACCTTCGACGTCCTGTGATTTGTATATAATTAGCAGTTGGTCAGTTTTGAAGAATCTGCTAGCCCGATGTTTAGGGCGATGTTTAGTGATGTTCCTTAAGTATCACACTGTACCATAACTTACTCCCAGCATATATTTGTTATTTCGAATGGAAGCAGTATTAATAAATAAATAAAATATTATCTTGGAAACAAATCATTCTTTTGATATAAATAAAGGATGAAAAATTTTATATACAAATACTACCGGTTTACAATTAGACAAATTTGAAATTTTCAGAAAAGTGCTAATAGTCAATTAAATATAAATAAAAAAAAAAAAAATTTAAATAGCTGTCTCTTGAATTTATTTTCATATTAAAATTGATATTAAAAATAATTTCTTTTTTAATAATAATTTTTTATTAACATTTTTGATTAATTGATTCCTTACTTTAATCAATTTTGTTTATGTTTATAATTTTTCTTGTTGAGTTTTGACTAAAATTGAGACGAGTATTGTAAGTGTGCTCTAGTCCATTTGTATTATACATAGGGTTATTAATGTGCTGAAATATATTTTTGTACCACATAATTGATCTAACTGAAAGAAAGTTGAGACTTTGATAAAAGTATGGAATATTATGCCTTTATTCGTATAAACTTTTATGAGCTAATAATTTATCCAATGAATATATTAATAAAGTGGGAAATACGAAGTAATTTTTGATTCGTTTATTAAAAATGATACCACAAAGTGAATATCAATCTTTTGAAGAAATTACGAAACAATATTACCTAAGAACCTTTAAAAAATTTCACAATAGAATTTTAGCAGGCTTATATACCGTATCGAATCCGAAATAGCTTAAATATCACGAACTGAAAATTCAAAAGACACTCGATGTTTTGGGTATACGTTTAATAGGTTGAAACCCATCAGGGACGTACAACCTTTTCTTAGAGCTTGTTCTTTTTTTCCACGTTGACTCATTTGTTCTTGTCATATTCCTCGGGGATGTTTCCGTTCCCCTTATTTGTTCAACCCTTATTTTCCACCGTATTTAATGTATGCCACCACGCAGAGTATGGGAAATAGGAGAGTAGTTTGACAATGACACATTTGGTGTTTTATTCCTAATTTTCGCCTTAGTAAATGTTCAACTTTCACCTTATGTGTAGGAAGTATATTAAGAATATATGATATTTAGTCAAATGTAAAGCGAAGTAAAGAATACAAAGTACTCGTAAAGAATTGAACGTGTCGAATTTGTCAAAATGATACGTGTTTGTTAAATAATAAATAACGTAAGTGCGTTAAGAATTTATTATAAGAAATGTATTTTTGTTTTCACGTACCTTCTAGACAAATGGTGATATGCTAAGATGTCGAAGTTATGCGAATACTTTTGAGTCATACGGTAATCAAATATTAGGTACTTGGCTTGAAGATGTTTATCTACTTATATTTATTTGCGGCGTCATTATTAATAAATTAATAAGAATTAAAACTAATTGCTGTACTTGAAGACTGAATGCTGTACAAATGACATCTCTGAGGCGCGTGTGTGGTAACACCATGTACGATCGTGTGAAAAATTTTGAGATTCGTAAAGAATGCGAGGCTGATGTAAGTGTAATAAGTAAAATTAGGAAAAGGACGCTTAGATGGTTTGGTCATATAGAACGAATGAACGAATAAGAGAGTATAAGGAGAATACATGAACCAAATGAGTGCCATGTTAGAAGACGAAATAACAAAAGAGAATGTATGAGATGTCGTATGAATGTGAATGAAACAAAAAGTGTGTGCCAAAAGCGAGTTGTTTACCGGTCCATTCTCTATGCCGACCCCTGCGGGGAAATAGCGTGATGGTAAATTAATAAGAAGTACTTTATTTACACCATTTTTTAAAAAAATATTTATATAAACATGTTTCGTAACCAAAGCTTTCCTTATCAGGATACACAGTGTGCTAAAAAATAATAAACATAGAAAATAATAATGTAAGAATAGACAAATTACAAACATAAATATAAATTAACAATAAGTGGTAAAATTAGGTAAGTAATTAATTAAAATTGTGAAAAAATATTGAAAAATTACAGTAAAATTTTAAATAATAAATTTATATTAAAAATTTGAAAAATAACTGTTTTTTACAAAATTTTCTAAGCGTAAACTCTAAAGTAAAATGTTTAACCATAAGCTGCTAATCACAGGCCAGTTTACTTGACGATCGAATTAAATATTAACGATTCAATGAATGTGTTGGTATCAAGCATCATGCGACAGTCGACTAAAGCTTTCAACGAATATGGCGATAATCCTTTAAGCCAAATAAAAGCTTATTCCGAAAATCGGTTTTACATACAAAATCTCGTAATGCCATCAAATCGTGGACTTGCCATCATTAACATTGTGGAAAGCAGAATTTATCTCTAAGTACGTCACAAAATAAAGATCTCTAATTATCACAATTATTTTCCGAGAAAATCGGTTTTTGCCAAGAACATTAATAATTCCTTTCAAACACCATAAAAAAGAATTGCATAAGGGAAAATACAATCATATGAGTAAGTCGTCTCTAATTGGCCTAACCACAGTTTGAAAATGGTTTTGAACGCCGAAACAGCTCTCACAATAAAAATTATCTAAAATGCTTGCAGAACTTACTAACAACGATAGTAAATTTGATTTTCATATAAAATATATTTGTAAAACTTTCTAATGTAAAAAATATTACTCACACAATATCAAAATACTTTATAATCTTAATGTAAATAAACCATCTATCAATAACTATGAACAAAATCACTTACACACGTAACAAATGTAAACTACCATATGCTCGCATGTACGAGTATATATACCACCTTGTATGCCTGCGAGTTCTGGGCCAGCTTTAAAAAGAGAATCATGGAATGGCTTGCCTGTGTTCGCAGAAGGGCGAGTTCCAGGATTTGCAGGAATGAGGAATAGGGGTATCAACTTCAAAAATTTCCTCATCCAAAATTGCACCCTTCTGATTGCCGGTCAGATGCTCTACCGTTGAGCTACGTCGGCTTATCGCAAACCCGCCAAGTTAATCAATATATACTAGTGTTTCATTCAATAATTACTGTTTTTATTATATTTTCACCTGTATTTTTTATTATTTTTATTATATTTCAGAAGGGTGCAGGTTCGAGTCCTGTCGGCGACATTTATCTTTTCTCGGAAAGTTTTTTCAATTTGGATGAGTGTTTCAGGCTAATAATTATTGTTTATAAAAATAACATCATTTTCAATTAATTCCAATATATTTTTGGCTGCTGCCTTTTTATCATGACTGCAAGATTCTTTCCGAATTTATTTGTAATCTTTTAATAGTGTCCGATTATCCGATTTTTTTTTATATGGGACATCTGTTGACTTTTTCCTCAAGTCTAGGAGTAAAATTCAATTTATGGAATAATTTTTTGAAGCTTATAAACTTCATAGTAATATATTTTATGATAGGCTATGAAGTCCTGGATTTGTGTCCCAATTTTGTCTGTGTCTTTTCGGTTTCATGTATCATTCTGAGAGTTGTTAGGATTATCTCCATCGAATAAAAATATGTAAAGAAAATAAATCAAATTGCTCAAATGGAAAAAAAAGTTATGTTTTTTGGGGTTCTCTGTGTAATGTAGATTCCACAACTTCCTGCTTGTACCATTAGTTTCCGGACACCATGTATAGAAAGGTGTTCAGTTAATACGATGTTTCTCGTATACGAGTACAATATTCTATGACTTTATCCTGGTTATAACATTTTGCAAGTTCAGTTGAGAACAGGTACACCATAACACGTTTATCCAGTTAATGAGTTAACTTGTGGTGTATAAAGTTAGTTTTCTTCCTTAGCTAGTAATTTAGAAAACAAAAACTTGAGTGCTTCATCTCAAATATCACATCTGATAACTTATTTTTGTAGTAACTTCCTCAAATTATATGAAATCCACCAAAAACTGGTGTTTGGTTCGTATTCGTATTTCGGAAGACTTTGAAAGAAAACTTCATACTTCATGTTTTAGGAGGGTTGTAATTCAATGGGTGAATACGATATACGAAAATAAGAAAAATGGAATTTTTAAAGAGCTTGAAAAATTAGAGAGATCGCGGCTAGATTTAGACAAACCCTTAGTATTTACTTAAATAATTTCTTCAAAACATGTGTAAATAGTTTGTAGCGATATTATTAATGTAATTAATAAGTAGTACTTTGTTTAGACCACCGTTATTAATCTATAAAAACCTACATCTTTTCGAAGCAAAGCTTACTTCATCAGGATAAACTGTAAAATAAAACAATACAAATAATATCTTCCTCTTCTCTATGCATCCCCAAAGATGACATAGGACTAGAGGGAAATTATTACCCCCAAGACCTCCTGTATCGAGTAACTATAAAAAAATAAATAAGATAAACTAGAAACATTACCAATCAATGCCGGCAATACTCACAACCAGCTTCATGGCCGCTAGTGGACAGCTCGTGGTATTTATCCGTTGGCCAGGCTCTGAGGCTCTGATTATAAGGTACTCTCTAGCTCTCTTAAAACCTTATATTATAGTAATTATATAAAATGTAAATAGTGTAGTGATTTTGTGAAAAAAAAAGAAAATATTTCTTAGTTCAAATTTTCATTTCATGGTATATGAACTTATACAGATGTACTTTAATACCAAGAAGTATTACTCAATTAAATATTCTATTAAATAAAACCTGATTGAAAAATAAACCCTGTGATGAAAAGCATCAAACAATAGACACTTTCAATGACTACAGTTTACAATTCCAAATGAAAAACTCTCCCCAGTCGCCCGGTCCAGATGACAATGCAACTTTACCACCTCCTGTTATATCCGTTCTCTCTATTCTATTTGAAAAGTGCATGTGTCAGATGAAACTGCCGGAAACCAACTGTGTGACGTGGGTGGGTTATTGCCGCCACACTGTGTTTAATTACGATAGGGGCTTATTTATAGCTTTGAGATTTTGTTTTTGATTGTATAAAGTAGGTTATCGTAGAAACTTATGATTATGGCTTTAAGTCAATTATCTATTATATATTGAATTATCCACAAATATTTTTTTTCTGGTAATAAACTCTACAAAGAGTGTGTGTTAGTTATGTACTATTAGTCACATTTCCCGAATCAAAATATGATGGTCTCCTTGATA
The DNA here is from genome assembly GCA_022606495.2 of Halesus radiatus. NCBI lineage: Eukaryota > Metazoa > Arthropoda > Insecta > Trichoptera > Limnephilidae > Halesus > Halesus radiatus. The sequence goes on along the minus strand of JAHDVE020003327.1, from coordinate 23,686 downwards.
TCTGCTGTATTGATTCTATTTTGCTCTTTCTTATGTTGTATTTTAAACAAATCATAAACAGATCATAAATTAACAAAACAAGAGGAAGCGACGCGACCGCCAACGGCGGCTTAGCGGCGGCGACGGCGGCCCTTGCACTTCTCACCCGGCAATAGCACAGTCAATAGCTTCTCTGAAAATAGGCCGCCTATTTCGTGTTACTAATTTGTTTCGACCAAGTACTATGCATGCGGGTTAAAACCCGTAGCTAGACGTGCCATTTGCTGCCAAAGCACTCAACATGGTGACTTACCAATTAAAAGCCAATTAAATTCAGTGCAGAGATGTCTAGCCCTGGCGTCATTGCCAACAACTCCCGCCACCCGACCAGATCACCTCATGTATGCTGATTTAACATCTCCCCTTAATGTGTTGTTCTAGCCCTTGTTATATTTGCAATACCCGGTTAGAGATTTAAATCGGAAAAGAGAGAAATTTTACGATAGAATCATGTCTAGAATAGGACTTTTCTACTAACTACTCGATTGTTCTTAACGTACAATGTTTGTCCGACTTTACAATAAACTCTGAGATATGAAAGCACTTTACTTGACTCATTTAACGTAGAATTAGAAACTCCCTCAACCCAATTATAAGATTGCGGTTGATTCACGACCCTGAACGATAAGAACCTAATGCCAATGCCGATCTGAGCTAAACTAATGTCCGGACCAGACTTCACATCTAAGTATTGATGCTATTTTGCTCTTTCGTGTATTGTATTTTAAACAAATATGATGGTCTCATTGATTATAGATCCCCTTGATATATGCGGATATTTTAAAAATTATTCAAGTTCTACTATTATATTAAGAATCTATTCTCACTCTGACAAAAATGTACTACTGTTTTTGTATCTCTCAACTTGTGTTATGCTTGCTTGATATCTTGGTATTTTTATAATATTATTTACCTCTGTTATATAATTGACGGCCTCCATGGTCGAAGGGTAAGGCTCTCGGAATAGGATAAAAAGCACATTAAGTTAAAGAAGAAAAAATCCCTTAGTTTTTAAATTATCATTAGCTATATGTAAGAGTTTATAAATTATGCGTAGTTATTTTTAAACTTAAATGAACAAATAACTAAAATAAAACAAAAACAATTAAATTTAGGATATTCCTCTCATATAAACAGATGTTATCGAGTAAGATAGTTAAAGTTCTGCATAGATAATCCTCCGTCGGACGTAGAAATTTCAAAGCCGAAACTAGACACCAACTTTTGTCAAAAGATAAGTTTGGTTTGGTCAAAGCTTGGCTTGTCTGCATTGACCGTAACGTATAAAGCCATTTTGCCAAGAACTTAATCATATTCTGAAGCGTGATTAATGTTGAAGTCCATATATTGAGTGGAAGACATGTTGGAAAAATAATATATCGCCACTTTAATTAGTAAAGTCCACTTTGATGACTGTTAAGAAAAAACTAAAAATACTTTTAATTTTTAAATTTTCATATGCGCTTTGGATCTACTTTACATAATTAATAAATATGCAATAAAATTATAGTTTCTTTAATTATAACATTATTAAATTTAGGAACTACATTTTTTTCTTAAACACGATAAATTTGTAAAAAAACGTTTTTTTTCTTCGAAGAATTAAAATTAATACGTTTTTGGTTTCCCTTCAACAAAAACGATCAACACGGTAACTAGGAGAACGCGTATATTGGATAAAAAGACTTTTAGTGTTTTCACAATGTTTGTTTCCAAAGGAATACGTTGATCGAAGAGTTTTTAGAGTATAATAGAGAACAGGAGCAAGGTAAAAGGTGAGGAAGGTGAAAAAATAAAAGTTTGTGTGAAGATTCGGAACGGCTTTGCAGCAGGTGCTAGAATAAGGGTGTTAGGGTCTCAGGTATTTAGGGGAGGGTTTGGACAAGTAGGTCACCCAATAAGGCGACAAATACAACTAAGGGAAGATAAATAAAAAAACGTATTGAATAATGGTGATTTGGAACGAATTCCTTTTGACAGGAAATAACTCGAGATGGAATCAAGTGATTAATTAAAACATACGCTTTATTGTAGACTTGGAAACATAATATTAACCAATTAATAATAATAATAACAATGTTCTTCTCCTTGAGTCACTTCCTTAATGCTGAAGATTGTGACACCCACTCCAATCTCCCTCGTGTACACGGTTCCTGTCCATTTTTCCACATCGTAAAGGAATGTGGAGAAAATCAGCGCCCGGACGAGTCTCATCTTGATGATCTTTGTTTATGCTTCTGTCACTCTGTTGCAATTTTCTCATAACATTGTCACATATAGTCGAGCGTAGGTACGAGTATATTAAGTAATTCATCATTTCGAAGTGTGTGGGAGCATTTGCTCTTACAAATATGTAATTTAAGTTTTGTTACAACTATAAACTTTTCAAGGGAAAGCTCCCTTCTTCAGGTTAATCATTTTATCTTGAATAGGGGAGCTTTGATCGTGAAACATATAGATATTTATGTATTAAATACAGTGGTTTTAAACAAAATAATTATTATTGATTTAACAATTTACAAAAACTAAAAATAGTAGTACTGTGATGTACATGATACATAATGTAATGTATGATATAAGATAATATGAGTGCATGACGTAATGTAAAAAGTAACGTGTTTTATTATTATTATTTCGGATTGCGTAAAAATGTATGTAATTCATAATATAGTGTATTTCTCTATACATAGAAAGAAAAAAGGATAGTTAAAAAAATTATTACACAATAGCTCCTATGCCAGTGGTTCTTAACCTGGGTTCGATCGAACCCCAGGGGTTCGGTGAGTCAGTCTCGGGGGTTCGGTGGTTGTCAAGACCCCCGACTTATATGTTTCGTGGTGACACGCCCCGCTTGTCCGATATAAAAACGAAGAAGAGGAATAGACTTTGTTGTGAACATGTGTGACATGAGAGTGGCACTTGCCAAGGTAAAGCCGCGAATTTCTGAATTGGTTTCTGAAAGGCAACAGCAGAAGTCACACTGATTTGAAGTAAATATTAATTAATATGTTTCATGTTTTGATTTAACCATTAAAATTTAATGTTTTGATCTTTATTTTTTTTATTTTTTTCATTTTGTACACCTATATATAAATATATACCATGTTATGAATTTGTAAAAATCTAATTTTATTTTTCAAATTAGTAGGGGTTTGGTGAATGCGCATATGTAACTGGTGGGGTTCGGTACCTCCAAAAAGGTTAAGAAACACTATCCTATGCGATTCTCTTGTAATCGTTGCTAAGTAAAATAACATTCAGGTACGTTTTAAACATGGGTTAACTTATATTAAATATGTCTATGCTAGAGGCATTTGAAAGAAAGGTATAAATATTAAAAAAAAAACATATTTTAGAATTTCTTTATAGTCCTCACTAGGAGATTCTGTTCTGAGGCGTACTAGGTTTCTTATAAGGTGGTTTTAGCGACTTCTGTATTTCAACTTCAAGGCTTATGTAGGGTATTTTCAGTAACTTCTATAACGTTTTTTTAAGAATACTGGTTGTTTCTTATTCTGTTAATTCCTTAAGAAAAGTTTTGCTGGACTTAATGCAATTATTGAATTACATTGTTCGATGCTAAATGAGAGATTATCCAAAAGTAGTATTATACTTAGGTACATTTAGCTTGTCTAGTTACTTTGCTCTGATATTATGATTATGCGGAATCATAGCCATTTTCTCCTTTATGAGATGATTAACCAGAATGTTTTGGCAAAGATTTTTTGTGTACTTGGAACGAAAAAATGTTTAAAGATTTCCAATGTTGATGTCCAAATGATCCGGAAAAAAATTAATAATATCGATTGTGTTTACAACTCTGGAAATAATAAAAATTCATGCGTCACAGTTCCTGAATTTAAGTCAGCTCCATTGGTAATATTTTAGTACGTAGAAGATGAGTGTTTGATAAAAAGAGCAGAACATTATCACAAAACTTGTCAAAATCACTGCATGTTCCGCTTGGAAATATATCGTGGTTGTAAAAAGTACTCTTCGTTCGACAAACTTACGAGCACCAACCAGATAGGCGAAGTTATAATAACTAAGTTGGGGGCTCTTGAGAAAATTCTCCTAGGAAATATTTGAATAATTCATTTGGTTTTCATATAGGTAGTACGCTTTCTTGCTTCCACGAAAAAAAAATTATTACGTGGCAATTTCTGATGCATGAATTAAAAACTTCAGAATGCGGAGATTCTCAACAGAATTTAAGTAAAATGAGAAAAAAATGTGAAATGTGGCATGATAAATAACTTTTGTAGTTTAGCGGGTTCTTTTTATAAAGAAATGATAAATAAATAAAATTGATATAAAAACATCACACAACAAACCAAACAAAAAGTATTTTTATTCCTGGTCAAGTTTGAAGCGGCCAAAGTATTTTGTTGTATTGTTATGTTTCTAAGAGAATAATTGCAATATTTTCCAATGGTTAGGATATTGAGGTAGCTCTCCACGGGTCGGTATGAAATCAAAAATGCTTACGTGCAGCACAAATGTGAGTAATGTTTCGTGATGTCGCACACGGGTCCGCAAATGGCCAGTATGTTTGTAACCCGATATTGTCGGTATTACAGTTTTACCATACAGTTTTTTGCATGTCATCAAGTGGGTCAAATCTATGGGATTGACGAGGCTGTGGAATTTTACAAATATTTTTAACTTTTTGTGATATTATTAATGTTCTTATGAAATTAATACAATCGTAATATTATTTTACTAGCGTTCTTTGAACTAAAAGATATATTATTAGTCCCACTGTTTTCAGGCGTTAACAATAACGTCAAGCTACTGAAACCACATACCGCTTGCCTTTATACTGGAAGTACGCAACACCGCTTCCGCGCCACCTCGTCTCGTGTGCGGGCGCCAATAGAAATATATTTAACTGAGCGCTCTCGGTATTACGCATTCTAACAGCACCCGATTTTTGTTGATTTCACATCAACCCATTAGGGAGCCACCTGACTCTAAATGCTCTAACAATTTTTGAATTCCTTTGTTAATTTTTACATTACACCTCACAAGAGCGGCCCTATTAGTATCGTTTTACACAAACAGGTGCAGTTAATTATTAATACATTAGTTAATAAAACGTCTTGATAGTTAAAAATGTTATCATTATTTTTTTCTAAGTCTACATAACAACTTATTAAAACACCCCTAAAGGAACGGGAAGTCATGAATATAAGAATCTGAATTCAAAGTTATACAAAATTCCGCCTACAAGATCTCCTTGCCTTCATGTTAAAATAGAGAAGTGTTGTTGAGAATGGGAACAGAGAGGCGGCCCCCCAAGTTGGCGCCAGTGTTGAGGATGGAAAGGCACGTTGGAGCGCCAGTGTTCATGAACGAGCTCTAGAGTGGGGCGGTAGTGTAAAAGAACAAGTTAGGTTAAACTCGCCTAGAGGCCAGGCGAGGGGTTCCTGACTCCGGGCTCACCTGAATAGCTCAGTAGATAGAACAAGTAATCTCTCTTCTGCAGTCGTGGGTCGGCGTCAGCCTCATACCGGCTCAGAAGAAAAAAGGTACTCAACTACCAAAGAAAAGATTTGCATCTTCTAGCTAAGGTTTATTTACGGGAGGGCAATCACAGTTTGTGCAAATGGGGAATCATACACTAACAATTGGCAATACACACCCTATCCATTAATATAAAATTCTCTCTCTAGTACCATTAAAATTGGGCAAGTTATTTTAAAACATAGTTATTTACAGCACAGCAAAAAGGGGAAATAAGTACAGCTTACATTAGAGTATCGGTCGGGGTCGAGACAGCTCCAAGCAGGACGGTGTCTTCATATTAGTGCACAAACCCGGTCCACTATTTAGGGACCTCACAAGTAAATGGTTAACAGTAGTTAGGACTTTTAAATTACGGTAATAAGACGCAGAGGTTGTGTCGATGACACAACCTCTGCGTTCTCCGGCCGGAATCTTTCTGAGGCCAAAATGGCCGTCGATCTCGTGTCGGGTCGCGGAACCATCCAACCGAATTCGCCGACTTTTTAACAAACGGCTAGATACTGTGTGTCGACGAGCGGCTAGAAGTAATTAGTAATTCTGTTACGTAACAGTGTCTCCAATCTTTTGGTATTCTCACCTAAATAATGATAAAACTATAAAATAACAATTATTACAGACGGACAGAGCTGTCAGTGCATTTCCTAGCCTACCATATACATTAGAGACGCTGGCACACAGGAGCGAGGGTGAGGCTAAAGTCCTTTGACAACATGGTGGTAACCGCAGCCTACCAGCACAGAGAGTCAATCATCAGCGAGCGCTGGGCCCGATCACACACAGGACCACGTCCAACATAACTGTATAATTAAATTTATTTTCAACTACTTATTTTTATAGCATAATTTTATTTTTATCTTAGTATATTCCTTATCTTGCACTTCTTTTAACTTACATATATGTACAATAATGTGTAACAATATTTAATGTATGGGATTGCACCAACCTCCCCACGTTCTTGAATAAAAAAAAACTCATTAGTTTTATTAATATTATCTCAATACACTGATATAGTAAAGATTGATAATTTCATTTTTATATTAACGGACTATTATCCGGTTACACAAAATACACAACTAGAAGTGAGATAAACAAGAACTACTGAAGAATAAAAGTACACATACGTAATACACAAATAAAGCGATGGCAAAAATATACATTTGAGAGAAGTCAAAGCCTAGTTAGACACAATAAATGGTATTCTTTGAAATTTATTTTTATAAGGACTGACAAAAATCAATTAGACTGGTACCAAAAATGTCAAGGCCTTGGCTTGAGTTAACAAATCTCGAGATTCTGGACAGTGGCGAATGGTACCAATAATTAATAGAGTGCTGATTGAGGAAAATAAATTCATCCCTCCTGAGTCTACTGCAAAAAATGTTGAACTACATAAGTTACGACAAAGAAGATGAGTTAATCATAATTATTTAAAATCAAATGAAACATTTAAACATTCTTTAATAAAGTTTATTTTTCACACCTACCGGTTTCGGAACAACCGTTTCATCGTTAAGGCAAAATATATGCTAAACTATTTTACAAAATTATGGCAGAACATACACAATAAATGTCACAGTGGGGGTGGGGGCGTGACTAGGGATTAATAAAGAGTGGTGGAAGAAATAGAGATTGAGGGATAGTAATTATTTAAATATTTCAAATAAGATCAAGGTCGTTGGTATGCCTTTCTAATGGGGATATGTTTATGGTTTGTTTAATAACGACGCATTTTTCCAGACAAATACCACGTTGGCCTCATGAACATATTCCGTCATCTGGCGAGGGGTGAGGTGTGCCATTGGCCGACAGCCAGAACAAGTGTATTTCCAACAACCCTTCCCTTACGATGCTTGAAATTCTCTCGAGTTCCGTGCTGTGCGTTCAGTGTACAGGGAATTTTGTAAGTTTTAATTTTTAGAAATTTGTAAGTTAGATAAAAATAAAGGGTATACATGTCGATGGCCCAGTAATAAAGTGAAACAAGTCAAAACCTCTTGTTTTATGATGATCAATGTTTTTTAAATTCGCGTATGACAAAGTTTGTTCTCAAAATTGTCAAATTATATTAATTCTCTCAGTTCTTTCTTTTCATAATTGAAATGCACAGGACAATCGCCGGTTTTAAATTTAATCATTTCGAAATAGATTTGTATAAATCTAGGTATATTTGAATATTTGATGATTTTCAAACTTGTTTTTCGATTCTCAAAGAATGTTTTAATTTAATGATTTAAAATATACCTTGTATTCACCACTTTAATTAATATACACAGATATCTATTTACGTGTTTCGAAAGCGATGATTTCTTCATCGGGAATATTATAGAATATGTATAATATATAAAATATATAGAATATATAAAATATGTAGAATAGAATTGACCGGTCAGTGGCTGAGTTGGCATCGCGTTTGGGTCTCACCCAGGCGTCGTGAGTTTAATTCCTCGGCTGGCTAAGTCCTCCATTTACGACACAAGCAACATCTTCCGCTTACTGTGATGGTAGTGGGAGATTTTCAAATATTGTCAGGTTATTCGTAACCACTAAATATTTGTCTTTCTTTAAAAAAAAAAAATAATATGTAGAATGAATAATATATAGAATACACATTATATTATAGTATTTTATATATTTCTGATGAAGAAATTATCGCTTTCGAAACATACAGATATCTCTATATATTAATAAAGTGATGAATACAAAGTATATTTATTTAATTCATTTATTAATAATGACGTCACGACGTGAATACCGATGATTTGAAGAAGCTATTTAATTATTTATGGTGGTTTTTTACAGATTTACACTTACGTGAGAACAATACAGTTATAAAAACTCAGTTAATATACACAAAATACGAATAATCAGACATAGAATACACAAAACATAAAATTACAAAAACTCTCCCAATGATACATAATACAATAGAAATAAGAGACACAGAGTGAGCCACAAGTGATACATAATATAGTTAACCCAATAAAAAACAAAAACATAATTAATTTTACATCCCAGTAAAACATCTTTATTGTCTGTCTTTCTATTTAAAACTCGCTAGAGCTAATATTGCCGAAAAGTTTGATGCCTTTATTGTAATCAATGTTTTTTTCTACACGTATAAATCGGCACAAAAAAACTGGCCCGAAAACCTAATCTAACCAATATGTGAAGATTTTTTTTTAATTAAAAAGTTAAATAGATCATTAGTTAGGTTAGGCGAGATTCAAAGTATTTCACAAACCGCTAGTTTTTTAAATGTACTTCTCTCTTTCACAAAACTTTATACGTTCATTTAATTATGTTTTCATTCACTGGAGAATTAAATTCATAGATGTGCATTGAAGGCGTGTCCGTGTGCTTAACTTTTACTCCTAGTGAAATTGATAAAAAATGTTCAACTTTATAAATACTTTCTTGAACAAATAACCAACTTGATTGTCCCGTTTGAGCATAGAAGTTCTTGTCTTTTGCAAATTTCTGAAAACAGTTTTCTTTAGTTTTCTGTTAAAGCAACATGTATCTCACTTCCACATTATTTTTTTATCAAATAAAATTTCCGCTGAATGCCACAAATTTTTTTAGAGATGCCTCTTCTTTTCGCTTTGAAATGGATCTGCAGCGTGATTGATAGGGGAAATGGAAATCCTAAAAAAGATTTTTTTTAAATCTGTTGATTTAAATACTTTTGGTTATAATAAACCATAAATACAACATTTGGAAGAAAAATATTCTTATACTATGCGACTAAACTGTACAACAAAATCATTTTCATTTTCATTTTCATTTTCATTTTCATTTTCATTTTCATTTTCATTTTCATTTTCATTTTCATTTTCATTTTCATTTTCATTTTCATTTTCATTTTCATTTTCATTTTCATTTTCATTTTCATTTTCATTTTCATTTTCATTTTCATTTTCATTTTCATTTCATTTTCATTTCATTTTCATTTCATTTTCATTTCATTTTCATTTCATTTTCATTTCATTTTCATTTCATTTTCATTTCATTTTCATTTCATTTTCATTTCATTTTCATTTCATTTTCATTTCATTTTCATTTCATTTTCAGTTCATTTTCATTTCATTTTCATTTCATTTTCATTTCATTTTCATTTCATTTTCATTTCATTTTCATTTTCATTTCATTTTCATTTCATTTTCATTTCATTTTCATTTCATTTTCATTTCATTTTCATTTCATTTTCATTTCATTTTCATTTCATTTTCATTTCATTTTCATTTCATTTTCATTTCATTTCATTTTCATTTCATTTTCATTTCATTTTCATTTCATTTTCATTTCATTTTCATTTCATTTTCATTTCATTTTCATTTCATTTTCATTTCATTTTCATTTCATTTTCATTTCATTTTCATTTCATTTTCATTTCATTTCATTTTCATTTCATTTTCATTTCATTTTCATTTCATTTTCATTTCATTTTCATTTCATTTTCATTTCATTTTCATTTCATTTTCATTTCATTTTCATTTCATTTTCATTTCATTTTCATTTCATTTTCATTTCCATTTCATTTTCATTTCATTTTCATTTCATTTTCATTTCATTTTCATTTCATTTTCATTTCATTTTCATTTCATTTTCATTTCATTTTCATTTCATTTTCATTTCATTTTCATTTCATTTTCATTTCATTTTCATTTCATTTTCATTTCATTTTCATTTCATTTTCATTTCCATTTCATTTTCATTTCATTTTCATTTCATTTTCATTTCATTTTCATTTCATTTTCATTTCATTTTCATTTCATTTTCATTTCATTTTCATTTCATTTTCATTTCATTTTCATTTCATTTTGTTTATACTTGCCATAGCTTCATGTTATTACTTGTCATAGCTACAAAATACATACAAATTGAAACTAAAACATCTTTTCGATTTGAAGAATTGCGAGAGTACAAAAAACTAGAGCCTGGCTTAATGATCTTTGTAAAAAAGGAATTATAAAATAGCCAGGTACTTCCCAACTTTTCTCTGCCCATCTCAATTAATTCTCTACTTTCTCACAAGATTCCTTGAATGAAGAATGCCGTGTCAGGGATTTGAGAAAAACCCCTTTCAAACTCATCTTGGTAATCCCAAAATTATTTTTAACGTTTCAAGCTTCATTCCTTTTTTTAAAGCACGGTGTTTTGAATACTTCATGTTGAATAAAATAATTTGTAATTTACACTCCTCGCAAACTAGGATTTAGAAGGCTTGTAATATATTTAATAATTTTACATTCCAATAAGTGGTTTCGTAAAATCTGTATGGATTGACGAGAGATTTAGGGTCGGCAAATAAAAATAAAGCGGCCTTTTGGAGAGATTTTTTTCAGCCTCTAGTAGAGCAAAAGTAGATTAATGACTGCGTAAACTGTATGATAAGGCTATAGTTAAGGGTTCCGTCCCGGGAATGGCCTATCTAAGGTCGTAAGGGTAAACGATAACGTCTATGACTCTATCACTAATGTGTTCGATGATCATTTCGGATTACCCCGAGGAAACGGTTAAACCAAAGCGCCAGTGTTTATTGAAATCCCATTTCACCCTTTCTGTGATGTAGTAAAATTAAAGTGTTTTTAAATAATTTCCACACATTATTTCCTTTGTGTTTCTTAATGAGTCTCCTGTTTGAAGATTTTACTAGGAATAGATTTTTATACAACATTTTCAAAATAACCAGAAAAATATATATTACATTTGTAATAACTTCGAAAAATTAGCACTTTTTATAAGCTTAGATTAATGTTCTTTATTATCGTTTGGACCTTTGAGTTTGAACTGATAACTATACGGTTTGAATTGTTTAGAAACGATCAGTCAAATTAAAAAAAAAAACCCAAATGGTCGCAATCGGCAGTTAACTGTCAAATTTTGTAATCAGAATCGAGCTGCCTTTTTAAAACATGAAATTATTTATATATTATGGGGTTCATGATCGTAGAAATAATGAAAAGAAATAGTTGATCAATAAAATACGCCAATTAGAACTGGAGTTCAAGATGAATAGGTAACATTATCGCTTTGTACGAACTTTGTATTTGGAGCTTTTCGTCGTTAAACAAATGATTTCAAATTTGACAAATATAAACACAGAGACATTAATTAATTAGTTCAATCACACTAAGAATTCAGAGTGACATTCAAAACTTAACATTTCAAGGAATATCTATTTATCTCCAAATAAATACTTTACCAAGTTCTACGATCCTACTCGATGTTTTTCGCTTTGTTTGTCGATTTAAACCATTTCGCGATTGCGAAATGTTAATATAAGTATTCCTTTGTTTAATTTTCCTTAATAGCTGAAAGTTTGCACGATCTTTTAAACTGATGTTTTCGTTATTTTCTGAATAACATCGCCAGGGATATAATATTTTTCACAAAAACGATGTTCTGAAAAATATTCAATTATCATGATTGAACTGAAATTAATTATTCAATTACAATGATTAAATCAAGAGCTTTTAAAACTGGATTCGGATACTTCAAGAGTAAATGTTGTGTATAAGGTGAATCAGAACATATTCGATAAACTAACCAATGAGCTTATTTTAAGTTAAAAATGTAGTGTTTTTTAAATTAAAAAAATTAATCTTTCACATTTCATCACTGGTCACTCAATTGAGTAATCGGTCAACTCCTTACTCCGACCCCAAGAGTCCTGAATCTGCTGAATTTTTGGTTTATAGGTGACCAAAATGCTATCTACATTTTTTACTAAAAATAAACACAGGAATCGCTGGTTACACTCTGTCTGGTACGTGTTTAAACATATATAAGTTTCATCTTTCTAAACTCTTAAGGAAGATTTAATTATTGGGAGAAGCCTACTTACTTGCCTGGTAAGCCTATATTTCTAAACGGTGTTAAAATATACGATGTAGGTCAACAGTGGAGGTTAAAGCTTCCCTAGTCTTGCTTTTCTTCGAAGGCTTGGCTATTAATTCGGTTGCCAGTTTCACAAAATTTCCTCTAGTCTTGCCAAAGAGAAATCATTTATCTTAGAAAATAGGTAACGTCATAAATTCGTTAGCACGTTCTAGGGATAAATTTTATTTAGGAATTTTCCAATAATTTGTTGAAATTATAACAGAATTCTCCCAAAAGATATCACGATTTATATATTGATAAGTGGAAATGAAATCGAAACAATAAAAATCATTTTTTTTATTTCAACGGTAGATGGTAGGACTGATAGGTGCAATAACATGTCCGTCATATATCTCAACATAAAGTTAAATTAAATAATTTCTTTGCGCTTACGTATGTGATACGAGTATTTCAATATTAGTAGGAACTGACGTACTTAGTAAATTACTCTGGTGTTAAGAAGATGACCAAATTAACCCTAGAATGGTAGCGTCCTTTATATAAGAAGTATATCATACTCTCATTATAAATTAGAAGTTTTTTTCGTATCTTTGATTAATCTTTGTCGTTTAAGGTAGTAAATATTACTATCACTCAAAATAAACAAATTTATTGCTTAAATTTATTAAATGTGCAAAATCCAATCACTTATTTTGTCTGAAAAGCGTTCAGTTCACTCAATAGTTCCCAACATACAATGAGACGTAAAATTTCATCAGTGAAAAATAAATAAATTTACCAACGAGAAAATGGCTCAACCTGCTGCTATAAAGACAAACGCATTGCTGAGGAATGAACTCAAAGAAAGCATTATATTGAAGAAAGGTGGAGCGCATTTCAGTGAAAAATTAGTTCGGACAGAATAAATTTTCGCCCTTGCTCTCAATCTACGGTTAAACAATCTTTTCAAGTTAAGACGAGCGATAAACTACCTACCAATTAATAAATTTTACCAGTGTAAGTTATTGGTGGCGTAAATTCGGACTAATCGCTTAATGACTTTGATTTACGGACTGAACTCAAGTCTGACAGAACAACGCTTTTGTTGACATCGTTGCCGTATTTTGTTTAGTTTTCTTGATTAATTTGATACTGATAATGCTCCGAGTTATTAAAAACAGTATAATATATACTATTCTTAAAGTGAAACCTTATTGTGAAGATTAACAGAGAATAAAGGCGCCATTAAATCCATTTGAAAAAGTGGATGTACGCGTTGCGGCTATGTCGGATAAGTGTTATCATATCTAGAAATTAATTTCCCAATTCCTGATTAAGTGTAATGAAAAAAAGAAGTAATTATTATGGATATTTTTTATTGATTTTACAGGTTTATTTGAACGTTCGGTCCAGAGAATTGTTGTCGAAGGAAAGGCAGCCGAGATTTAATAAACTACATACATTCTAACAATAAAGTTTACATTTTGTATAACATATTTTAAAACTACTCTTCTATTAAACGCATTTGGTTGTGGATGGAAGAGAAGTGTACATTAATGCAATAATTTGCTAAAAGTTAAATAATATTTAAGGTACAAGTATAAGCACTAATTATTAATAATATTAAAATGAATGTTTATCTGCCTGCCTGTCCTCGATTTTCTCAAAAATTTCTCGTTTTTTTTTTTTGAGAGCCAAATCTTTTATTTATTTATTAGTGCCGGAAAGGTTTGGAAAGTAATTTGAATGATATTCAATGTGTAAAACTGTTGCTATAACGTTTTGAAATTATTCCAGAGCAAGGCTGGCTACACTACAGCTAGTTATTAATATATTCGGGTAGAACTTTGTAATCATGCAAAAAGAGAGAATTAAAAATAAGGGAATTTATAGAAGATATTATTGATACTTCTAAAAATGAGATATAAGATCGGTAAAAATGACGGAAAATAATTAGTTTTCGATAGCTCAATTTATAGAGACGCCATTCCCGGTAAGATAGGGGATCGATGTTCCAGTCCCAGTTGCGCCCGTTTCCCGTTATTTTCTTTGTCTATTTCTGTTTTATGTTTCATTGTGAAATATTTTGTATTCGCGTTCTGAATTACCCCTACAATACTGGAAATATTTCAATCTGGCAACACAAAGTGCACCACAGCGACCCCCTTTTTTGCCAACGTGTGTTATCTAAACTTTTGCCATTTTTTCAAAAGTGCAACATACGTATGCTATAATGAGTACTATATCGACTGTACCTACAGTGTATTGAAGCAACTAATATTTTGGATTTTGTAAAAAGAAATTTCTCATTTTTCATCTTGGAAAGTGAAATAACATCCCCAGATGTAATATGGGTCAAATAGTTTTAAGTCAAGGTTAAGAATAAGTGCCTAGATAAATATTATACTTTGTAATTTCCCTACACTCAGATTAATAATTTATACGTTTCTTACTTTGCTTACGAAAGCGATTTATTTATTCTTCCAATTTTATAGCATTATTTTATTGGTTTCGGTTTATCAGAGCATTTGTCTCATTTTACGACGGTGTAACATAAAATTTCCTCAAGATGGAAACCATTTATGAGGTTAACTTTATTGGTTCACGATTAATAAAACCACAAATATACTGAATATTTCCCGCATAAATAATCATTCATATTTTAAGGCATCTACAACAACTTTCTATTATTGTGGGATGCACGAATTTACCTCAATGATACTCATATGGAATAAAATTTCACAAAATAACCGATCAGTGGGTGAGTTATCATCGCGTCGGGGTCCCACTCAGGCGTTGTGAGTTCAATTCCTCGGCTAGGTAAGTCCTCTATCACGAAACAAGCAATATTTTCCATTGTGATGTTAGTAGGAGATTTTAAAATATTGTCAGGTTATTCGTAACCAACGATAAAAAAAGATACTTGTCTCAAATTTCTGTATGAATAAAGCCACTGCCCTAACTCAAGGAGCTATTACATTAAACTACATTAAAATAATAGCTTGTAGATTAATCCCAGTTGTACATTAAGTTCAGATAGAAATTCATTATAAAGAAGATGAAATTATTTATTGTTTTTCGTTCATTTGGCAGAAATACGTTTCAATTTTAAAAGTTTAATTTTATTATTAATACATTATGTTTAAAAAACGTTAAAAATGTGTTAAAAGCTATTCTTTGTAGGTAGTATATAAATCATAGAACAAAGAAGAAAGCAAAAAACGTGTGGGCTTTTTAGCGGTCCAAAGTATGACCATTCTTTTTTAAAATTTCAAATATAGAAGTTCATTTCGCCATCAATTCATTTCGATCAAATGCAACGGCTATATACGGTGTCAGACGGTGTAAGAGAGACATAATGCATGACCCTGTAAATTTATTGGCTCACTCTGGGCTAGAATTAAAAGGTGTTTAGTCAATGGCTACAATGGCTACAGTTGGTTTATTCCAAAATGACATGGAAGTCACATCTATCTATTCAGTGATATAAATAGATCGTGTGTCTGTGACAGCTGTCGCGCATAACATTAATTACCTAGCGAAATTTTTATTAGTAAAAATAATTTTTTAAATAATCATTTAAAAAACATTTTTAAACAGCAAACACTCAAAGTAAACCGTAACGTAATTTGGAGGTCAGTTCTATTTTTCGAAAGTGAACTCTTTTATCACAAATACACTAATTTGATTTATGAACATGACAAATCAAACAGAATTTTTAATTGAAAGCCAGTTGTAAATACTTACGATTGGAACTTTTAAAGTCAAATAAGAATTTATGTAATTAAATCAGAAGTCAATTAAAAGGATTGAATTAAATGGGAAGATCATAAATTAGCTTTTAAGTACTAACGACTTTCTCATAAGTTTTGTGACGATTTTTGCTCCAGCGTACTGCGTAAATGGAACTTTATCACTGAAAATAATTTTAATCCAATGAAATATTCGGATGAACAATTCTATCGATAACCAATACCGTCGCGTTTGAAATGGTAACTTATTGAAGGAATTGATTTCGTAACCATGAAAGTGTAGCAATTGTGAATAAGCATATTTTCATGAATAATCATAAATCATTTTGTTCATAATGAATAATCTGTAAATTTACGATTTAAGGCCGCCGTGGTTGAGGCTACAAAACGGAGGGCGCGGCTCAAATCCCGGCGTGCGCAAGTAAATTCATTTGATTAATTCATGTTATTTCACAATTTATCAATTACAAATAACATACAGTATATTTGCGATACGTTCCAAAGCGTCAGACACTTTCAGTATTACCCTGGTGAAAGACCACACCATTCAAAATCGAAACGCTGCTTGAAATATTCAAAATTCATACTAAGTTTTTATTTGTTGCATGAGTGCGGGTCGTTTCTACGACTCATTCTTGAGTTCAATAGCCCGGCTGTAGAACGATTTGCTAGCATTTGTTTTTCCTCCCTTCTTCATCAACATGGGTCTCTTAAAAACCCATATTCACTATTTTCTCCCCTCAAAAAGACCCTCCTCACAGCATACCCAAAGATGACATAGGCCCCGAGGGAAATTATTTTCCACAAGGCTTCCTGTGTGGAGTAAATCTAATAAAAAACGATTTCAGCCTTGTTTGGTGAACAGTTCTGAATAGTCAAATAACAAGAAACTCGAAAAATATTATGACTATAAAAAATATATATTCATATAGATCACCAAACGCCGAATCTGAATACATTACTTTTATTATACGTAGAATTTATAAGTCATTGTTTAAAAGTGCATAAATAACCATCTCATCAAAACACCTTGTTATTTTTGTACTATTGCATTTGGAACATCTGACGTGGCGTGTGTATTCTGTTTTTGGATTTGTATGGATACTTTTATTTTTCGATTTTGTTTTGTATTTTTTTAGTTTAGACGAATTTGAAACGTTATTTAGGTGACTTAAAGCTCATTAATGTATGTAAAAAACTATTATTAATGATATAAATTATAGTATTCATTAGCAAAACCAATTATAATTACGATTATTATGATAATGTTATTGCTCAATACTATTATTATTCTTTGAGTTAAAATTTGTAAAAAGTTGCATAATGTTATTACTTATGTTTATTTATGGTTTACTATGAATAGAATATAAAATTATGCACGGTAAAACTCGTTCTTATTTTGACATTTGACATTCTAACCTTAAAACCGAGCGGCCATAGATTTTGAGCGTTTTAACGGACATTGAAAAATTGAATTTTGAAAATTATTTTAAATACGAAAACTAACTTTAAATATGCTAAGAATTAAATATGCTAATATGTTTGAATATCATTATTGATAAAAACATATATTTGGGACTGGAGTTCCTTATTCCCCACTTCCCTCTTCCCCTCTCTGCTGCCTTCAACTTTACTGCCATAGTAATTTATTCTAAAATATGTACGTATAAGTACATAACATATATAAATATTTTTATTACACACTATCGACATGGTAAGAACTAATGGCAAAATGAATCGTAACATTTTATATCCAAATTTTGTTAAGTTATCTTTATCTAATCTTTGTTTTACAAATTTTCTCCCTTTGCCTTTACTTAGTTTTTATTTTCATTATTTCGTATTTACGTAACTCTCGTTTGATAATAATGACTGTTGTTTTTGTTTGTGTTATTTCTATTCAATTGTAAAATTGTTATCCTCGATACAGGCTAGTCCTAGTGAGGTTAATAATTGTATGAAAAAAATTAATACATTTTGGTTGTGAAGAAATAGTAAATAAATAAATTCACATTTTATATGTTAAAAAATAAAACTAACTTTTTATTTTCACCGATAAAATCTCAATAAAACCCTGAAGAATGAAACCCGTGTAATCTCTGTACAGCTGTACTAGTTTTAGTCATGCAAGTTTATTAATGAGAATAAGTGACGTATGGCATCCTTCCTCCTTTTTGTCTTCCATTAATCTTACCGGGGCCTATCAGTTCAGTGACTTATATTTTTGGTGCCTCTCGTAATGTGGTTTCACGATAAGAATTGTTTTTTTCTGTTTATTTATTTTATTTCAAATAAGAGACACAACTGTGTTGCACTCCGTTAATTATTGCTACATACTCGTAATATTAGGTTTTACAAAGTTTTCACGGCAAATATGCAATACAAAATATAAAAATAAAAAATAATAATATAAACAACAGGAAAATAACACAAATAAATGTACAGGCCCGAAACAAACAATACAATACTAAACGACATTTTACGAGAGAGAAAAAAAGTATATAAAATTATTTTTTTCTTATTTAACGAATTAATAAGGGCTAACACCAAAAAATGACAGCCTCACATCGTACCCCAATTGGGGATGCCATAGTCTCACTGGATCTAGAAGATTGGGGGCAGTTGGAATTCTTCTGTGGAATCACATAAAAAATAATGCGTGCATTGCTAACTTGACGAGTAGTACGGTAATGAGCGAGAAGGGTACGGAGATTCGTTCTCCATGCCACGATACGCGGTCGTCAAGAGCAGCCGGCCATCTGCCTGCAGTAATGACATATCACGCAATTTATTTGTGGCCTATGTTTTCCTTCGTTTTCGCTAATTTATTTATTCTATTCATTTTTATCCAATTCCAAAATCGCTAAACTCTACGTGCGTTCACTGTATACGAGTGTACAGCACAGGAGCTCCAATGAGTTTCTATCACCGTAAGGAAAGGACAAAGTCTCGAAACAATAGTAAGTCATTACCTTAATTCTCAATGGTTTGGTGTCGACGTTTGCATACCATAATGTACAAATGGAACGTTGTCAATGATGACATTTATTTACATAAGGTCTAAGCTCCTAGCGATCTCCACGAGAATCCACATATCTGGAGAAAGATTAACCCCGTAACATAAAAGTATTACTTGAAACAATGCTGTTTAACAAAACAATCTCGCATTAACAATAGAAGAAACGTGGAAGCTATATAAAACGTTAATGAAAATAATTTAATCAATTTATCGATGGAGATAAACCGAAGACGCGGTGGTTATTTTGATATTTTACGGGCCTGAAAATCGTTTATCCGTACCTCAGAAAGGCAATTAAAGTTTCGGCGAACGAGGTGGAAACTAAAAGACTAAGAAGGAACTTCCAATAAATAATGGCCTATCAAACGTCTTGTTAACGATGTCATAAACCTTCGGGGAACGACACAAGTTTTTCTTCAAGTGGTCGGAAGCCATAACAGCGGGTTAATAATATTTCGAAGGAAGTCTGTGGAACAAGAACTGTCTAATAATACTTCCCAGACTGATTTGAAAGGTATACAAGAAATCTTATTAGTTTCGACAAAAACATATTGGAAAGGAATTTATTGATATTGCATTACTTTTGATGATTAATATATTGCGAGAGTTTTCTTTTGATGTAGAGATTGTCTCATAGATACGGAAAATATCGTGAATTTTCACAAATATCAATAAGGACGAGCTTAAGAAGTTTATTTCTCTGTTATCATTAAAACTACATTGATTTTTTGAGGTACATTTAGAAACGATTTATTTTCATTCAGAGGTTTCTATTTGGAGATAACCGAGTTATTTCGAAACATTGAAAAAATGAGAAATTAATCTGATTTTTTTAATGGATTGCAAATTTAACGGTTTTTGTATTTATTAGGTGTCGATTATCTTTAAAATGTCAATTTACTACCGATTAACAGTTTTTCTCCGTTTGAAGAAAAAACGCTAGTGCATGTATTATTACAATTTCTTCAAACGATTGATATTCACTTTGTGGCATCATTATTAATAAATTAATTAAATAATATACTTTGTATTCACCACTTTATTAATATACAGAATATTATTTAGTATTCTATATACTCCTGATGAAGAAAGCATCGCTTTCGAAACATGTAGATATCTTTATATTAATAAAGTGGTGAATACAAAGTATATTATTTAATTAATTTATATGTTCTTATATTAGAATGGGAGAAATATTTATTTTTTGATTTTTCCTCATTGGATTTTTTTGTTAGATAATATATTTAGATGACGCAGGTGGAATTCTGGATCGAAAAAATATCACAATTCTAACAGTGGCCGTCACATTGTGAACTACCTCATTATTTACGTACCGGTTTTTTTTATTTCATTAAAAAAACTATAGACATCTTATGTACCTATGCACGACTAAGAAAATATCATCTGAATGATGTCATCAATATTTTATTTGTTACTTTGTGCACGAGCCGCCGGTGAATAAAATATTACGAGAATGCTTTGATTTGAATGCGATATTGAGAGATGTTTTCGATCCATCATAAAAAATAAAAATAAATTGTGTCCATTGCAAGTAGTACAATTCAATGCACGCAAAAAACAAATAAAATAAAATACTAGTACTACAAATTTACCCGTTTCATCATCATCACCGTAGCGAAAACCTCGAGTTTTAGTCACTTCTCGAAATGTTTTTTTGCTGACTATCTTTGGTCTCCGATTTCCAAGAATGTTTTGTTCGTTCCCACACCAGCCTGGCCAGCTAAATATTGGTCACCCAAGAGCCTTAATTTAAAGAAGCCCATTTGGTGGTCAGATATCTAACATCACTGTTATCCCCATGCTGAGCAAGGTCATCACTTTTTGTAAATCTTCGGTCACATGGAGCGATTTCGACGGTGTTATGTTGCCGCGGCGGGTGAACGCCACTTCAAGCCGCTAGTAAAGAGTCACATGGAGCTACTGGAACAGCTAAGGTAAGGTAGTAGGAAGTGAAATATTTTACATGTCGAAAAATATATGAAAAAAAATTAAAACATTCAATAACTAGCGACTAGCGATTTGAGGTGTCTGTTTAGGCGATACCAGCATCGCGTATCGTGACCGGCAATTACGTCACTTATTTGCCCAAATTGAACATCTTCTAATTGAATCACGCGAATGTTTGGAAGTTCTGTGTGACCGAGGCTTTAATAATGGCTGATGGCCAACCAGTTCAGTTCACGGTTGAATCTTGTCCGCCTAGCACCAAATAATTGAATTCATCCAAATATTCTTCCAAAGATCATTCTCTCAAGAAAATCGAATATCCTTTCGCCGTTCTTCGAGATGGTTCACCACTCGGAGGGGTAATTTGTCTCATTGGTAGTTTCAAAGTTGAATTCGGATCTTCTCAAAATGGATCACAATTCGAAATATCTTTTAAAATCTTTTTAGCTCCTTTTGGCCAGGCTGATACAAGAATTTCATGATACAGAGGTTACTCACTTCGTCACGTGGCCAATCGTGATTAGTGATATTCTCCCTTTTAGGTTCAGATAAAAATGCAACAACCGGTACGAAATGCTTAGAAGCAATTGTCATTTAAACAAAGGGATAGTAAATCTACCTGCTTTTTACAAGATGTATATCCACTGAAAACACACTTATATTCTATATATAATCTCAGTGATTAAATTTTGTAAGAAGATTATAAAAATTATATCAATTAAAGGCAGTGGGAATCTACTAGCTTAGCTATTGCAGGCTGACAATTACATATCATTAATTTTATAATAAAATGAATATTACATTTTTTATTAACAACACTGCTTAATACTATATAAATATCAACATGTTTCGGAGGCAAAGCTTTCATATTAATTCTAATAATAATGTTGCCACAAAATAATTACATTTCTTAATTTTATTTTTCAGTTGGCATTTTCTCCTTAATTGCGTAGACTTTCATGAATCGTGGGTCATTTGAAAGCTGGGATTTATGTTTTAACGAGTCCCTGTACTCCAAGGTTATGCCTGTAATCAAAAGATTGCGTGAATTAAAGAAAAAACATCCAATAAAGCTACTTATAAATCCCTTTCAGAGTTGAATTAAAACTAACAGCGAAAAAAATAAAATATTCTTGATAACAAAAATTTTTGATGGATATTCAAAAAAAAAAAATTTTAGAAGTTCTCTTAACATGGCTGCCGCCTGAACGAGTAGCTGGATACCTAAAAAAATAACTGACACAGCCAGTATTTTTTTTATTTTTTTATATGAATACCTCACAAGAGTCCCAACTGCTCCCAACCATCTGGAGCCAGTGAGACTATGGCATTCCCAATTGGGGAATGTTGTGAGGCTGGAGGTATTGGGGATGGGAAGGAGAAGGGGAAGAGGAAGGTGGGGAATACCTGGCTATTCAGATCTGGTCACCAAACACGGCGAAAAGCCATTTCAAGCAACGTTTCAATTCTGAATGGTGGTCTTTCACCAGGGCGATACTGAGAGTATCTTCCACTCTGGAACGTGCGCAAGTATTACCAGAATTCGGAAATAGAAAATCACTTACATATTTCTAAAAAAATCTGAAAATCTTAGCATTATCAAAGATACGCACGGTTCTGATAGCGATAAAAAAAGGTTTCAAATAAAATGAATCGAACTTTTTAAAAAAGGAAATGAAAATTATCCGGAATATTCATCGCTTCATAAAACTCAATCAAGCTGATGAAAAAAAAAACAATATTCCATGGGAAACGAGAAATATAAAGTTCTAAAATTAAAAAGAAGCCGAATTTTGAATCAGCTCTGTATCGGAAGTGAAACTCGTATACTTGAAATACAACGATGCTCAGAAAAAGAGATGTTGAGTAATGAATGGAAAAATCCTAGTATTTTAGGTCGCTCTTGTAGAAATTTTAATCAGTTCAAATAATTTTTAACTTTCCTACTTTATACTTTTTGAATAAAATTTGGGTTGAAGGGTTCACCCTCTGTGAAATCGGTATTTAAAGGGATAAAAATACGTTAATTAAAATGTGTAATTAATTTTATATCAATATGGTGAGGCTTTAAAAAATATTTTCAATTGAAAGGGAGACTATTCTCCCTTCTATAAGCGCTTCTATAAGCGCTCTGAAGTTAAAGTAACGAAACGTGAATAAAAATTCCTTTGATACCATTTACAGTCGGCTACATTATGCACGTAGAAAAAAATCGTGTTTCGTTAATTAATTTCGTTAGAATTGTTAATATTTTCTTAAATGATAAAATATTTGAAAAATCAATAAAAAAATTTTTTGACCTTTTAAACGCATTTAAGCAATTATTGTTTGCTCGAAATACTTATTAGAAAAACACACATTGCCCTTTGGTTGGTAGGAGAAAATTATTTTAAAAGAAAGGTAAACATTTTCGAGTTATCCACATCCATTTTACTAACAATAATAATAATAATAATATTTGGAAGATTTGTATAGCGCCGTTTTTGTGAAAAATTACCTCTAGGGCGCTGTAAAAATATGTTTTTCAATGCTCCACCTTGTCAATATAGAAAATTTA
>JAHDVE020003326.1:0-125930 GCA_022606495.2 Halesus radiatus | reverse complement strand
ATCTGACCGGATATTAGAAGGGTGCGGGTTCGAGTCCTGCCGGCGACATTTATCTTTGCTCGGAAGGTTTTTTTCAATTTGGATGAGTGTTTTAGATTAATAATTATTGTTTATAAAAATAATTGTTACCCTTTGCGCTATGCACAAAAATCTTGTCTTAAGTTTTTAAGAACTTTAGTTTATCAATTAATAAATATTTGACAAGTCAAAGCAATTTTCACCAATAAAATGTAGACATAATTTGCCTCGACGCCATCTATTTGAGGGATTTAGCCGTTACAAGAACGAACGCCAAAACCGATCTCATAATAATAAAAACTAAAAATATTACAGAACTTAATAATAACATTATTGAATTTGATTCACATTAAATTTTGTAATTTTCGTATTAAGAACAATTTTTTTTATAACCTACGACATTACATCCCTTAGACACAGACGCACAATGGATCACCAAATTGTATATTGTTGCTAGGTCGCTATTCTCTAGTACAGTGATATGATGAAATACCTATATATGTAGTGAAAAGTATAAATAATTACGGAAAAGACCAACATGGCATTTATGGGACAGCACGGATTTTTTTCTTCCTTTTTTAATCTCCTATTGAACTCCCAACGAGATCACGAGCCGCCACCGACTGTGAGAAGATATGCAAGCTAAATAATCTACTAGAAATGTGATGTTTTGAAGACCAGACTTGAATGCTTCAAGGAATTGTGGTTTTGACGGGAAAATATCCTGATTTTATGAAGTGTGTTAAGAAAAGGGAACTATAAAAAAGCTATGTTTTCATTTACTTATTTTTAGCTAGTCTTGGTGCAGAAATGTTTACACCCTTGTGAATAACAAACATTTTGTCGAAGATGCTGCACTAAAACTATTGCTTATTCACGTTTTCGCATAAAGTGGGTCTCTTTTGTAGTGCAAATTTAATTGCCATGTGATCCAAAGTCCCGACCCTTGGCCCAGTGAATTACGACGTGTGTACAGGTGGGGTTTTAGTTACTACCTGATCCGGCATTTAGTTCCTGCAAATCGCAAGTGCGCCCCACTGTAAAATTTGGCAGCCACCTCTGGTCGGGAGCCCCAAAATATCTGAAAAAAACATTTGACTCTGTGCAGAAACGGGCGGTCCGTTTGATAGATTCGCCTATCTTAACAAACGGATTGCAATATTTGCAGCACAGACGTCAGGTGGGAATACTGTCCTTGTTCTACCGGTATTTTAATGGAAGATGTTCAGAGGAACTAGCGTCATTGATCCATTCGGCACCGGTGTATAGTCGGGAAATACGCCAAACGCGCTCCCAACATTTGCACACGGTTGACATTTGTCACATGAGAATGGGTCGTGTCTACGAATTACTTACAAATTATCCAATAATAATAATTATTATATTTGATTCCACAATGTCATCCTCAGATCATATATGAAGTTATATACTTGTAACTTGCCATTGAAGAATTAATTTCCATGTACTAACAAGAAACATGCTAAAGAATTAATGCAGTTACCAAACAAACACATTTATTACTGGGTAACAAAGTTGTCTGTCATTTAGAATCAATGTAAACGCGTCGGAATAAACAACTAAGAGCAAAACTGCCATAACTCCGCGTAATAAAAAGTATATTTTACTGCGGCAGTCTTGGATTTCGGCGGGCAGTTTAATTTCGCAAGGGGTAGATAGATGACTGTATTTCTTACCCCAGGCTTCAGTAATCGTATGGCGGGGGTAAGTTGTTACCCCAGAATTGTGTGACAATAATTTACAATGTCAAAGCGCCCCGGGGCGCCTTGCGTTAGACGTTTCGCGGGGTTAAATGGTCCATGAAATGATCGCTAATACGTGGTCACTCTATACAGTTTTTTTCATGGGTATCATATAAAACGATGGCGGGGAAATGTTAAACCATGTTGTAAAAGTTACCATTTTGGTGTAATATTATTCTATTGTCTATTGTTCCAATTTGCAAATTGCCTCTTTGTGTATTGACGAAATGATTCTGCGCGTTATTTGTTCTCTTTTGGAGCGCTGAATTTGGTAAAGCTAGAATGTTATTTATTTATTTTCTTTCTTTATTTATTAATTATCAATACCCCGATGGGCTTTCAAGTGATATTTACATTGATTTAGTGTACGATTAAGAGAAAAATAAGTCATGAATATACTTGGTACCAATTACATACATATATATTTAAATTAAAACAAAATAACTTTGTATACATCACTCTTTATTGATATACAATACAACATGTCTCGTGAACAATGTTCACTTCTTCAGGTATCAATGTATACATTGATACCTGAAGAATAATATAATATACATTGATACCTGAAGTATACATTGATACCTGTAGTATACATTGATACCTGAAGTATACATTGATACCTGTAGTATACATTGATACCTGAAGTATACATTGATATCTGAAGTATACATTGATACCTGAAGTATACATTGATACCTAAAGTATACATTGATACCTGAAGTATATATACATTGATACCTGAAGTATACATTGATACCTGAAGTATACATTGACATCTGAAGTATACATTGATACCTGAAGTATACATTGATACCTGAAGTATACATTGATACCTGAAGTATACATTGATATCTGAAGTATACACTGATATCTGAAGTATACATTGATACCTGAAGTATACATTGATACCTGATGTATACATTGATACCTGAAGTATACATTGATACCTGAAGTATACATTGATACCTGAAGTATACATTGATACCTGAAGAAGTGAACATCGTTCACGAAATATGTTGTATTGTATATCAGTAAAGAGTTATGTATACAAAGTTATTTTGTTTTAATTAAAATACATAATGACATCACAAAATATAAACCTCCCAGAAGAATTCTTCTTTGAAAAATTAATATATATATATTGTTTAAGACAAACATTCCTGGGTTACGAATAACCTCACAATTTAAAAAAAACTCCTACAGCAATCATATAAGCCGAAAATGTTGCTTGTGCCATTATGAAGGACTTGCCTAGCAGAGGAATTGAATCCACGATGCCTGGCTGAGAACCTCGCCGTGGTAGTCTGGCATTTGCCTACGTCTTAATAACAACAAAAAACGTCACCGTAATGCTTGACAGCTAATCATAATTTGATCAAAAGCTGAAACAGACCAAGAATCGGTATCGTTTTACGGGAACTGTTTAAATGTTAAAAAAATCACAATGGCGTAGTTTTGATGACAGACAAATGTGACAAGAAATAGGAAAAAACATGCCTAAAGCTAGCTTTAAACGATATTTATTTCTGTACCGATCCTCATATGGAAACCATATTGGGATCCATATGAAAAATCTTCACTTTACACGATCATTATTTTCATACAGATTCACGGATATACTTGCCATTAAAGGAGAAATAATATTTTAGGAAAGTACTTAATCGTCAAAAAATCACAACATCTTTAACATATACATTTTTTAACGTTCGTTCCATAGCCGGGCTGACGAGTCACAGAAACGACCCGTTCTCACGTGACAAATGTCAAAATGATCAACAGGTGGATCATATATGGAAGTATCTCTCACAAAATGTAAAAAAATAATTTAGAAATTCACAATGATCAACAGGTGGATCATATATGGAAGTATCTCTCACAAAATGTCAAAAAATAATTTAGAAATTCACAATGATAAACAGAAACATGCATTCACGATTAGTAATAAATATAGTCTAGTCTACCTATAATCTATTTAATTTATTTTTTAAATATATTCCCAAATAAACACGCAACATTTCCATTTAATACATTAAATAATAATTACGTAAGTCAATGACTGCTACCTAATTTTCGCGCCAAACTGAACAAAAATCGATTAAAAAAGCTCTATTTTCCATATGGAATCTATATGGAAAGACAACCTATATGGAATCTAAGAAATGTAGGAAAAAATATCGTGTAAAACGCCAATAAGTTTACCATCTTCTTTTAATCCCAAAATTGGATTAGAAATCAAAAATACACATTAGTATTATCCCATTTGACATTCCCTGTGCAACTTTCCCGCTTGCAGAATCAGGCGGCCATTAAGCTGTTTTCCCGCCGCGTCACGTGTCACGTGTCATGTGCGCGCGGCGCTTTTCCTGCCGCTCTACTGCGCAGGTGATCTGTGCAGAGGGTGATTGAGAGAACGGGATTACAAGTCAAAAACAATTGATAGAGGGTGAATTAATTGAAAAAATATATACATAGGTTTGGTGATCGTGAAATACATAAAAAAATTGTCAGTATTTCAGATATTGCCGACTTTTTGAGATATTCCTAAAGTGGGCATTGTTTATTTTAAAAGAAAGTAAAGGAAAGGATTTCCAAATTTCATCTATCTAAAGACCACGAAGCTCACCATATAAAATGAGAACGTGAATATACTCGTGCATATTTATTTGCAAACCAATAATTTGTCTGAGTTTTGACAAATGTTTTTTTTTCTAACGAAGTTACAGTTTTTACAGTTTGTCAGGCTAATGAACTTGCGTTGCTAGACAAAAGTAATTGCGTTAACTTAGGAACTCTTAGTATAAAATCCATACATGCTCTTGGACAATTAACATCATTCATTTAACCGTTTTCTTTTCCTTCTCCATTTCTTTTCAGGTTTGACATAACCTCAATTTAAGAAGCGTCATGGACAAACTGACTCTAATCAATTTTGAATACCCGGTTATCATATAAAAAGAAGTAAAAAAATATACGTGTAAGAAATCGAGTAAAGAACAAGCACGCACGTGTGCACAGACCAAAAAAGTACAACCTTCATGGGTAGGCGCAGCCTTTCATAGATATTTCCGATCAGTGCGGCATCAAATTAGTATTATTGATAAAAAGATTACGAGCGGAAGGCCCCGCGTCTGTCCAGAATAAGGAATACGAATGTGAATTCCACCCGCATTCTGTCCAGGGGTAGCCCCCGGTACCGGCCAGTGGCGTGCATAGAGTTTTCAATCGGGGTAGGCAGTAGGAAAAACAGAAAATTAATTATTGCTAAAAAAACTTACAACTGTCGTGGTAAGTTTTCGTTAAGAATGGCTAAGCTACCGGCTTCGGGCGATCTTGTTTGGGATTATCTACCACATCAAATAACAATATTTCCACATTTTTTTTGACCACACAATTGCATTAAAGAAAGACAAAATAGTATTGTGATCATTATCTCATTAGTAAGGTTGCACTAATTAATAGAGGTACCAACAGAGAGCACTGCTATTTGCTTTGTTATTTGTACAGAAAGGCACAGCCTTTTTCGACACTAATACAAACGAATCTCACGCATTGCGCACACATGTATGTTTTTTATGTAGAATACAGTCAAAATTTGAATTATGATACGTGTGTCACTTTGCAAACTTAGTTCCTGCTTTTAACACGTCATAGTATGGCCACCGGTGGCGCTCGCGCAGCGCTAGTATTCGTCGTTGGAACTTTGCGCATATTTTTGAAAGTATAGAATGATTTCTTATGAATAATTTTACCCATTTAATTATTATTTATATTTTTATGTTAGTAATATGGGGTAGGCAGTGCTTATGGGTCAATACGGAACGTACGCCTCTGGTACCCGCTATAACCGTATAGTTTAGTTTGTCCTTCGAGGGTGGGAGGATGTAAGGGTAGTTACACAGAGCACAAAGGTAAATAGTGGACGCTGGCCCTCGTGCGGGGTGGGCACTGGATACCTAATCGTTTGTAAAAATGTCACATTTGTGTTTTATTCACAAATTTCTACATCCTCGAGATATTTTAGTATTTTTTAACACACTTTTCAAAATCATTGTTTCGTGTACCTTCATACGTAACAGAACATAAAGGTTAACAAATTGGACTATGTTTTACAATAAATAAGAAAAGATTTTCAGACATGAGTAAAATATTGTAGCTTAATCTGCTAGATCCACAAGTAATAAAAATGTTGGCGTTTTTTATGTGAATATCACACAACTTCTCCCAACTGTTCGGATCCAGAGGGACTATAGCATCCAGAACTGGGGTGTTGTGAGGTTGAAACAATGGATTCGGTAAGGAGGTTGGGCAGATTAAGGTTTGGAATTACATGGCTATTCAGATCAGGGGCGCTATTCCCGTTCTTTTTAAGGAAGATTCCTTACGTTTTTCCTTAGGGTTAAAAACTTCTTGATTAACTGCGGAATTCCGGCGTTCTTAAAATAGTTGGTGGTGTAATGGTCAGAATAGATGCCTTATAAGCAATTCATCGGGGTTCAATTCTCGGACATGGCAATATAATACATATATGCTTGTTTTGTTGAAAACAAAATTTTGTTTGTTATTAAATAATGTTTTTTTTTACATTAAAACTTCCAGCTTCACATATCTCACAAATATAATCTTTGGAAGAAATAGAAAAAAATTCAATAAAAAAAAAACAAGTTTTCTAAGCTAATAATAACAATTTAATAACTTATAATAATTATCTCTTAAATTTATTTTAATATTAATATTAACAATTCAAATAATTTCTTTTTTAATTTCTCATATTAATTTGTTATTCAATGTTTGTTAATTTTTTTTTTCTAATATTTTTGATTAATTACTTAAATACTTCAATCATTTTTTTTGTTTATGTTTATAATTTGTCTATTCTTACATTATTGTGTTCTATGTTTATCACTTGTCTATACTTGACATTATTATATTTTGGTATTCTGTATATTCCTGATGAAAAAAGCATCGCTTTCGACACGTGTTCATATCTGTGTATATTAATAAAGTGGTGAATACATTTTTAAAAAATTAATTTATTGATAATGACGCCACAAAGTGAATACCAATATTTTGAAGAAATTATAATAACAATTTATTTATTTTCATAATTCATAGTGTTTTATCAGGTTGTATGAAATTTTTTTATATAATGCTAGACTATATTCACGTCCACCAGCAGTTGAAAAAATGGAATATGTAAATGATTTCAAAAACCAAATCAAAACCTGGCTCCAAGAATCCAAAAAGAAGAGTTATCCAGCATTTTTAAAACAACGTCTTAGGAGCTTAAAGCAATCGGTTCTTAAATAAAACCTAGTCTCCTCAGCACAGAAATCCCCCGTGAAGAGAACTATGAAAATCATCCTGAATTGTGTAGTGATTTGTTTTTTTTTATGTAAATAGAAAAAAAATGTATTGAAATTAAATTTGAACAACAACAAAAAATCGGTACACAAGATATCCTATTTACAGTAAACAGTGAACACAATAAATCATATCTGAAAAATTATAGAAAAAATAGTCAGTTATGATGAAAATTTTAGGTGAATTCCACTATTATTTTATCAATAGGGTGTTGAATGTAACTCCTCAATCAAAAGATTATAAAAAAAATTGAAACTTCAGTCAATAATTTTTTTTAAAGGTTATTGTGATTATCTCCTAATGTGCTAAAATCAACATGTGATATATTCTGTGCGCAACGAAGATATCATTTAATTATTTCATATTACTCCAATATGGGCTTTTACGTGGATTTTAGAACATAATATAAAGAACTATTAACCCTTACCACTTCATTATTTTTTAAAATTTTTGTTGTCAGCCAACTCTAATTTAAATAATGTCAAAATATTAATTTATTGATAGGCAGTTACAAAAAGGTTATTTTATAGTAAAACAAAAACGGAAAACAGTCTAAATCTTATTAAAACGTGAATTTAAATGTTTTTTATAATAATAATCACAAGAAACAACGTCACGTGTCAAGTTTTAGGCGGGAAAATACACCGCGCGCGCACGTCTTATCTTGTCGGCCGCCAGCCTACAACCGAGTTGTAGCGTACAAATAGTGATGTCGGCTGGCACCCGACAAAGGAGTGGTAAGGGTTAAAAATTACAAGTGCATGGAGATTCTAAACCATAAAGTAACAAACAATCCTTTTCAAACGTTTAAAAGTGACATAAAACAGAAAACCAATACAATATTATAACACAAATCATTATCGCTACTTTACCCACGCTACAATACTACATATTGTAGAATTCATTAAAGTGCGGGTGTAGATGACGCTTTACTGTATAAATGGTGTCAGCGAATACATCAACAACACATAAAACCAACACATAAAACCAACATATAATGAATTTACTATAACGTTTTAATTTTATTTACAAAGGTTTTAACAATTTACTACCACCTTAATTTTAGAGACAAACTAGATAACAATAAAGACTTCCACACACATCATACAAGACAGAAAGAAGATATTAGAGTTAAAAAAAAACAATTCCAAACAAATTTGATTTTTGTATAAAGGTACCAAAATGTTCCCAGTCAAATAAAAAATGAACCCAGATTAAGCATATTTAGAGTAACATGTAAAAATTGTGATTCCACGATAAATCAACACACGTATGAATCGGAAAACTTTTAAAAAGCGATATAAAGTCCATAAGAATTAAAAATATATATATATTAAGAACCTAACCTAACCTAGTTAACATTTTTTTTAAAATTAATAATTTATTTTTTTATGATAACATTAACAACTTTCAAAATGAAACATGAAACTGAAAGACATGACAAAAAGAAAAAAAGATAACGGTAGCAACTGATACTCGAATCCATGACCTCATGGTCTATCCGGTCTACTCCACTGAGCTATAGCTACCTCAATCCGTTCCGTAATTTTCACCAGTATCAATCATACTTCGATTTCTAAAATCTGTTAATCATCAATTAATTCCGAAATATTTTTGGCTGCTACCTTTTTATCATGACTACAAGATTCTACCCGAATTTATTTGTAATCTTTAAAGGTAATAATGAGGTTTATAAGATTTAATAAGTTATTCCACAATTGAATATTATTATTTATTTTTTTAATATGTGTAATGGATTAGATTATATTTCAAGGCCAGTTTTTTTTTACATACTATTGATGACTTTATATCTCTTTTAAAAAGTATTCCGATTTATACGTGAAATATTTATGTATGCTTTGATGAGGACATTTAAATATTTATTTATATTTAAACCATGTATGAATTAAATAAATAAATAAAACTATAAGAATCGTTACATGTTAAGCCAAAAGAAGTCTAAAAATGAGGACATTTATATTTTTTAAATTTATTATATATATTTATTATGATAAGTATTTTATTCCGTTTCTAAACTCCCAGACCGAGTGCAAGTGTCAAGTGGAGTAGCTTATAACCGTTAGTAAAAACCTAATAGTTTTTTAAAAATATTTTGTCACTTATGAGCAAAAAGAAGTAAAGTCATATATAGGTCCATAATTTACAAAGAAAATATTTCACAGAAAATGTATGAAAAAATCAGATATCGCCAACGCGGGGCGCTAGTGTAGCACGCTGACATCTGAATGTATGGAAAATGACAGGAGCTGGAGGTATTTGCATATTTCTAAATATAGATAAAGTGTCACCGGAAACCAAAAGGCCATCTACATTTTTTATTTCAAATAAGCCCAGGAATTGCTGGGTAAAGTTTGTAGGGTATGTCTTGTTATAATAGTAATAATAATAATAATTGGATTACTTGAATAGCGCCATTTTTGTGAAAAATCACCTCAAGGGCGCTGTGCCCTGTAAATTCAAATTTTATTTGCATTCAATTCAATTCAATTCCTCTGTTGGCTAAGTCCTCCATCACGACACAAGCAATATATTCCGCTTACTGTGATGGTAGTAGGAGATTTTCAAATATTGTCAGGTTATTCGTAACCCGGGAATGTGTGTCTTTCTTTAAAAAAAAAAAATTAATTTCAATTTTTTTTAAACTGGAGCAATACCGTAAGACGTTTCCGACCTTTACGGTTTCTGGTTTAATGCGTAATTCCATTTCTACTGCAATTGTCGGAAGATCAGAAGAAAAACTTCAATTAATTATTACAACAAACAAAACTTTCATTACTCTAATAATATATATCGTCCGGTGATAAATTCTTCACTACTAACTTGTCCAAGAGCCCGGGAGTACTCGAGCCAAGAGGGTAGATTGGGGCAGTAGTGCGTCCAGGTGACAGACCTTTAAATGAAACAAATTGCTTCAAATTGTTTTACGACGCATATCCCCTACCTCCCCGTCGGGGGTAAGGGATCACATGGCTCGCGGAGGTAACTAGTAACTAGTACGAAGATAAAAGGTTTCCGGGGTAAGTTGTAGCAGGTTGTTAGTGGGGTTAGTATGAGATACAGGTAGGTACTTGATAATAAAAATATTCAAAAAACGAACGATTTTACTTTGGTTATTTCGGTAATTTTAAAGAAAGATGAACATCCCAGGGTTAACAATGACTTGACAATATTTGAAAAATTCATTCTTCCATCATTATTAGCGGGAGGTCTTGCTTATTCAATAATGGAGGACTTAGCCAGCACGATATCTGGGTGGGAACCCGATGTATTAAATTTGTCAATGCAGCCACTCCATAATAAATCCAATACATAAAATGGATTCCTAATAACATTCCTCAAAAGCTTTATAGTAACACCTAACATCACAATCTAACCAAACCTAACCTAACGAAATGATTACAATATAATTCACCCTTTCACAAAATCCACAACGTTTGTACCTACATAAAATTTGAATTATACATTTTCATACTTAAGATTAACACGGAGATGATGTCTAAATAAATCAAAAGAAAAATAAATTACGATTACAAGATACACGGGCACGGGAAGAGAAAACTAATTTGATTTCCAACAAGGTAAAAATCACAGAAATTTCTCGTGTTTTTATTAATAAAGTTATGAAGTTGAGAATTCTTGCTTGTCGTTCGGATGCCATAATTGATTTGACAGCGAAATTAATGCCTTATGACGACTATTACTATCTCTAAACTGAGAAACAAGGAAACATTAATTTGAAAAAATGATTTCATTCCAAACCTTTATTATTTAAATCATAAAGTTCTTAAGTAGGTTCCTACTTGTGTTTTCCATTTTGAAAATATTCTACCCAAACAAACCTCCTTCTTTTGAATATGTAATCTGTGGCTAACCAGAGTGTTATATATATATAACCTCAATAAAAACATGGTGGGTTCAATGTTTTTCATATTAACTTTAAAACGTTACAGCGACAGTTTTAAATGTTAGATTTCATTCAAACTACTCTCTAAACCTTTCCGGCACTAATTAGAACAAGCTGTGCTATTTTCAGTGAAACCGGTCTAGTAATCTTCGAGAAAATCGAGGACAAACAGACAAACATTCATTTTTATAAATAAAGATCACGAATGAGAGTACTGCCATAGAAAATATTGTGTTGAATTAAAAAATATATATATACAAGAGAAAATATACGTGCCACAATCAATATCGTTAAGTTTGTAATAAATTGAATATCCTTAAAATTTACATACATGTTTATATTAAAAAAAGTGTTATAATAATATTAATATTTGGGTGATTTGTATGGCGCCATTTTTGTGAAAAATCACTTCAAGGGCGCCGCACAAATGTTTTTTCTCCAATGCTCTATCTTATCACTAACCGTAGACAGTCTATTATTACTGCTGGTGGCTAACAATTTGCACTCACCGGTTCATCGATCTGTAATACCAAACTATTTGTGCATTGCATTTGACCGATGAACGTGATGCCGCGTTAAAATATACATGTTATTAAATTTATGTAGAGGCAGATAATCTTTTACGGGACCGTACTTACCTGGCAGGTCACTTGAGATAAACACTGTTTATCAGCGAAATTTATCTACAGTTCTGCGCGCAGAGGACATTATATTGGTAAACACATTTATTGGAGATATAATTTAATCCTTTTATATATTTATGTTAAAATAAATAAAAATGCAAATACCAGTTTTCAACATTTGATTTATAATGCTACTTTGAATTTACAACAAGAAAAAATACTACTAAGTTTCATAACTTGTTTTATCAACTCTCCAATCAAACGGAAAATTCTATTTCTTATATGAAATTTTTTTTAGAGTGTATTCGTTTTTTTCTTAAAATAGGCACAGCTTTTCAGCCTCTATGGACTGCAGGACACCGTTAGCGATCAAATTCTTGTAAAATTATATCTATTACGGATTATAAGAGATTAAATCTAATATAGTAACAGACGTACCCGATAAACTTTAACCGGTAATTCCGGAATTTATTTGAAGGAAAAAATGTAAATAAGTAGATATAATTATTTTCCTTTTTTTAACCTGAAACAATAAAAATATTAAAAGTTATTGAACATCTGAGATCGGGTTGTGGGGTTGGACTGTTTCTCGGATGATTCACCAGTGACGACATGCGAAAGATTTTGTGTTTTTTGAATTTAAAAATTTCACCGGAGGTCAAGAAGCCGTCTATATTTTTTATCCAAATAATTTCAGGAGTTACTGGTTTGGGTTTTTCGTGTACGTACCGATACACCCTGTGTATACATTGCCAAAATTATATCCTGTAAATCGCCAAAAACCAAATTACAGCTTGGCTACTCCAACATAAAAATATTATTCGATCCGTTTCCATTTAACTTCTATTCGCTACATACCTAAACGAACATCTTAATTCAGCCGGCTCTTAGAAGTAGCCAGGAAATATTCGTAGTGGGTAGTTAACTGCCTTTTATTTTATTTCAATTTTACTTCACTTTCACTGTACCCATTTTAAAATCAAAAGTCATACCTACACACTTTCTTGCAAATACGTGAATAAATACGCTAATTAATTGATGTTCATTAATTTCTGAGTAGGTGGGAAGAAAAGCACGAATAAATCCACTTATTCGAGAACAGTATTTCCAGCAACGAGAAAATTCACCACATTCCGCTTCCCTCTGCGTATTTCTTGTAATTTCTCCATTATTATTTCGTCTCTTCCACCGTGAAGATGTATCGGATCCCCTGCGAGAGACGGGTGTGTCCACGCGTGCAGTGGGCGGTGGGAGCTTGTGGGGGTGGTGTGGGTGGTGTGGGGTGGGGAGGTTGGACTGGGTGTAGTAGGGCGAGTGGGGTGGCGGTCGTTAGGACATTATTTATGGGCAATACCGGGCCGTCCCAGCGGAGGCAGTGGTGCGCGGGATATTGTAATTTATTTCATTTTGTTATTTTTATTTAACCCAGTGTTCTAGTGACTGGCCAAAGGAAAGTGAACAAAGTATTACCACGCAGCCGTACATATACTTTGGTCTACTATTTATTCCAGGATGTGGGAAGGTTCGTATATTCCCACACGTATCAAATAGTTATACATTGATTTAATTGAATAAAATTAAAAATACAGTGCGGTAATAAAATAATACATAAATAATGGAAAAGTAACATGATATTTTATGGTGCACATATAAAATAAAGTCAAACTTATGTGGGGGGTGGTCCTGAGTGAGCTCGGGCCCAGCGCTCACTCAGGAGTGGCGCTTGATGCTGATAGACTGCGGTAACCATATTGTGTTGTGTTCACATTTCTCGTGATACCGCCGAAGAGCTCTAATTTAAAATCAATGGGGTAATGGCAATCCCAGAATGTTGCGAAGCTGATTAAGCGGAGAAGAGAATGAGGTAGGGCAGAAAAATATGAGGAAGTATCTGGATCAGATCTATATAGTGAATTTCTATTTCCCAACACTCCGGAAATCTTTTCCCGTTATATACTGTTTTATCTTTATTTTTTTAAATTTTCCCTACGACACCTGTTGAACCATTTTATAGTTTTCGTGAAACTCAAAAATGTTTGCCCCATCACTAACGTCAATATAGTAGGGATAGGGAATCCAGATCAATAACCAGAACAATACTCTGTGGCCCAGTTTTACGCGTTCGATTGTTCGATTGTCGAAGTAGATATAATATAGATTTTTCAATTTATTGTATTGGCAGTGGATACTGTGACGGGATGAGTTTTATCCACCTCATTGGGAATAATATAATATTACAAACAATCCATCAATTTAAATTAAATTTAAAAAAAAATTAAAAAGGCGCTATCAGCGCCTTTGTAATCGGCCGCCCGGAGCGGACTGCTCCAATTTATATTTTTATTGCTAAATATCATTCTGCTCAAACTAGACAGTACTTAGAGGCATAGTAGTCTGATGAAACTAAATGTTATTGCAAATACGAGAATTTTTTGTTGGTTTACATTTATCTCTTTTTATAGCCACAATACACTTTTTTCTTAACTGTTCATCCCTTGGAGGCTTATGTCCAGACGTTTTAAAGAAGCACAAAAGCACAGTATATCATCGAAGCATTTTTTCGTCAAAAACTCTCGTCACTGCGTAGGAATAAGCAAAAAGATTGACATCTGGCATGACCCCCAACTACACTAACGCCATCTACTGATTTGAGCTTTTCAGATTGAATTTATAATAAAAATTAAATTTTATTATTCTCCTC
The DNA here is from genome assembly GCA_022606495.2 of Halesus radiatus. Taxonomy (NCBI): domain Eukaryota; kingdom Metazoa; phylum Arthropoda; class Insecta; order Trichoptera; family Limnephilidae; genus Halesus; species Halesus radiatus. Next base: position 111,542 of record JAHDVE020003326.1, on the reverse strand, counting down.
CACTGCTTTGCAAAGAACTACCCGTCCATTGTAGGTGGGTACTCTGTAACAATTTGCCCTTCACTCGTTTAGCGCGGGACAAGAGGGGAGGATTAATTCATTTTATTTTATCTCGTAGGGATGGGGGGCAAGTCGCCTCGGTTTCCCCACCGGGTAAAATGACACGAGCTATCTTCTGGCGATGAAAATAAAGCTAGCATAACCCCATAACATTTTATTGGAAGCATAAGTTATTGTGTTATTGTATTTTTACCCACTCAAATAAAAACAGAGGGTTTGCCGACGAAATCCAACAATTTATTAAAAATGTTGATCTATTCGCTTTTTTTCCTAAAGCAAAGCGGTGAAATTACAATCGCTATATATTTAGACTACTTCTCTACAATAGTCTAAATATATAGAGAAGTAAATTTGAACAAGCTAGATGATATTCAAAACGAAACTATGAAATGCATTCGAAGGAAAGTTATACGAGTATATGTAGATAATATACAAAAGTAAATAAAATTAGAGAATAACCGCATGCCAATTACATATGATATGTATACATTATATTTTTATAGTAGCTCCACACAGGAGGGCCTAAGAGAAATAATTTCCCTCGGGGCGTATGTCATCTTCGGGGATGCTCTGTGGAGAGTATTTTAGAGTATATGAAGGAGTGAATATGTCGTAGAAGAAACATGAGAACGAGTCGTAGAAGCGACCCGTTCTCATGTTTCAAATGTCAACCGTGTACAAATGTTGGGCGCGCTTTTGGCGTATTTCCCGACTGTGCACCGATGCCGAAGGGATCAATCACGCCAGTTCCTCAGAGCATCTTCCATTAAAATATGGTACTGATAGAACAAGGACAGCATTCTCACCTGGCATCTGTTCTCCAAAGATTGCAATCTATTTTATAAGATAGGCGAATCTATCAAACGGATTGCACAGAGTAAAGGGTTTTTTTTTCAGATATTTTGGGTTCCCAACTAAAGGTGGCTGCCAAACTCTGCGATTTGTACAGGGTCAGCAGTTGTGCACTATTAAAGTATCTGTCAGGTGCTCCTTAACTCTTATATTAAAATAATACAATAAAATAAAGTAATAATAATATACTCTAATATTAAAGCTTCGCTTTCAAAACATGTTGATATTTATATATTAGAAGGTGGTGTTTACAAAGTATTTTTATTTATTTTTTTTATATTTTCCCGAAGAAGTACTAGTTATTAATACTGCTTAATTTCTAGTATTTAATATTCATTATTTACATAGCTCTGTTTCTTACGTTTAACTATGTACTCTTATTGCTAATATCGTGTTTAACTGATTAAAAACTTCTATATTTAAATTCAAAAGTCAGTTCTCTTCATCGGGGTAGAAAAACAAAAAAAATTGTAATATATTATTTTATTTCCATTACATGTTCATTTTGTAACAATTATTATAATATTAATAATAAAATGGTTTCCCCATTTAATTGAAATTCGGAATGTAGGCATCCCCACCCATGAAATGGGTAAATGGCCGGACGAATGTCGTATTCAAATAAAATATAAAAAGTACAAACAAATCGAAATTTTAAAAATATTTGCGTATTATCCAATGACATTACAAACATATATACTGTGTCGGGCGTGTTTGCCTCTCCCACAATGTATTGACTCGGCCATTTTCGTCTTCACATTTGTTATATTCCACTTGTATAGATTGTTGTTAATAATGTTTGTTCTAATTTGTAAGGGAGTCGGATCGTACAATAAATATTTGCTGTCCGCAAAGTACCCGATTCTCAGTTCCTTTGTTAATATATGCTGCGCAATCCGTGGGAAACATGTTCTCATCGATCGTCCAGATAATGAATGACTTGAATAAAACGTCAGAGCGAGAGCGGTGCGAGAGAGAGGTGCTTGTCGGACATGCGCAAAACGCGGTAGCTCTGCGAGTCTTGAAAGTTACCTTAAGTAGCCTGCGAAAACCAGGTATTGTTAGTTAGCCAGCAACAGCCCACTTGACAAGACGCTTCACTCCCTTGACTGCACGCTCGCTCTGACTTCTGATCTACTACCCTTCTTTACTTCTGACCACCGCTTACCCTGGACCCCCATCGGACTACTGCCTCTCACTGGACCCAGACCAAGCATCGTCGCACGGAAACATTTGAAAAGGGCAATGTATTACTCATTATCCTTAATTAAACAAAAAAAAAACTCGAAAATATAATTTCTATTTTTTTTTAATTTAATCTAAATCAAATTTAATAATTTTATTATTAAATTTGATTTATATTAAATTTTATAATCAAACTGTCCGTCAGTTTGAAAATGGCCTTAAATGCCGAAACAGTTGTCATAATAATAAAAACTGAAAATACTTGCAGAACTTAATAATAAAATTATTAAATTTGATTTCAATAAATTAAAAAAAAAATGGAGTTCTACGAATTAAACACAAAAACAATTAATAATTTCTATTATCCATATAATATTATGAAATATTCTCTAGCGGGGCACTCAAAAGATAGATACTATTGATAATAACAAAGAAAAAATTCTCTATTAACATAAGATTTTTTCCAGCTATGGTTGGTGAGAGTTTTGAAAACCAGCGGTACAGAATCTTACATGTGAAGCAACCTGATTTTAAAGATTCATCGAAGCATTTTGATTATTAAAAAATCATTTTTCTAAAATCGATCGACAATACGAAAAGAGTGAACCGAATGTAAAGGTTAACATCAAATTTAACGAGAAAAGAGTATGCCGAAAGTCAGAGTCAGTTAGTTAATCAGAAAATAATAATTTGTTTTCAGTGCAACCAAAAATTATCTAAAAGGTTAGCGAAATTTCAGATTGCACCAAGCAGACATAAACGCCATGTTTTCCTTAACGGAGAGAGGGACGTCGGAGAGTTATTATTTATTAATTCAAAATAATGATAATATTATTGTGCAGTACGATAAACGTGGTGTTTTTAAAGAGAAAAATATTTATTACGTTTTTTTTTATTTGCATGGGCTTAGCATTTATCTAAATATAATCAGAAATATTACACATTTATGACCGTTCTACGCATGTTTACAAAAACATTTAAAATGTTGAATATCCTTAAAAAATGCTGTGAAGGTTTTTCTGTAACTTGTCGATTTGATAAAATAAAAAAAGAACAGTGTGTAGTTTATTTTTTTCATGAACATAACGTAACTTTAATGTTTTTTTTTGTAATGCGAATTACAAATCTTTGGTTATGTTTATTTACAAAAACGCAACGACAAAGGATTAAAAATACTTTTCTCCACTTAAAAAATCATATTCGTATTTTAAATATTTTATAAAACTCACAATGAGACGGTCAGAAAAAGTAATATTTCTGCTTATATTTTGATAAATGTATGTAAAGTCTATGTAAATTTATAAAATATTTAATAAATATTTTTCTATTTAAAAACATTATGTTTATCGTATTGCCTAATAATACTCTCATTATTTTGAATTAATAAATAATAACTCTCCCACGTCCCTCTCGCCCTTAAATGTCACTCCAATATATTATGACCACGTCCCAATGAACTGTTTTCCTTTAAAATATGTTAATCTTAAATACTTTATACAAGATTGATCCCCAAATTCAAAAATTGTTAAATTGAATATGAGAAATTGTGTTTGCAAACTCTCATATCTCAAAACAAGGTAAGGTGAAGTTAGAACCCTATCCAACCAAAGTGACGAATTGGACTGCGCCTAAAAACTGTCAGATACAATATGACGATTGCACAAGGTTCTTAGTGATTTAAAATAAAACCTTTTAAAATAAATGGATATTTAAAGTGCTGATGTTACAACTTCGTCATACAAGTGTCTCCGAAAATACTGCACAGATGGCTTTGAAAATTATTTACGTTACAGAAATGACCAAAAGAAATGGTTTCGCATTCAAAAGTCATTTTTGCAAAATATGTCAGTTACAACCCTTTCCAACCAAAGTGACGAACTGGCAAAATATTATATTTATGTAAAATTGTTTATGAAACGACTGAAAAGAAAGTTTTTTAAAAAACTTTAAAAAGGTGAGTGAGTGTAGTGTGATTTATATTGTTATTAATGCTAAAAAAATAATCAAATGCATTGCAATCCATTTATCGAATTGATAGGTGCTGTCAATAATATCCAGGAAACAATATTTTTCAAACAACATTTTACAAATATTACATTAATAATATTACTAACGTATTAATTTAATTTAATTGTGCAGTCAGGAAGAACAATATTGATTCGTTTTATTAGGTGTCTTAATATACTACGGGAAAACGGCTCAACAATACAAAAATATGTTCGTTTAAAAGCCTTTGGAATTTTTATTGATATTCAATTGTTTTTGCACTGTCGATTTTGCAATGTTGTCTCAAAATTAAATCGTCGCGTAATGGTCCTAACCACAGTTATAAAAAACGAGGGCCACTTCCAGGCCGAGATCGCCAGCGCTGGAATCAAACTGGTGGTCGTGGACTTCACCGCTACGTGGTGCCATCCGTGCAAGCGCATCGCTCCCTTTTTCGAGCAGCTGGCTGCCAAGTTCCCGCGCGCCGTGTTCCTGCGGGTGGACGTGGACAAATGTGCCGACACGGCCGTCTCTCAGGGGATCAGTGCAATGCCCACCTTCCTCTTTTACAGGAACATGACGAAGATCGACCTGCTCCAGGGCGCGGACTCTGCCACGCTGGAGAGCAAGGTGCAGCAGCATTACGAAACGAACGATGACGGTGCGGTGGAGGAAAGCACCGCAGCCGTGGCGGGGCATGAAAAACACAAAGATGTGGCAAAGCCTCGTGATGAACGTTTGAAAGAAACAGCTGAAAAGGTTATTACGAAGACTGTAAAGCGTAAAAATTGACAGCGAGAACCTAGATAAATAAACATCATTATTATTTTTAAATTTGTTTCATTTGTTTATTAATTTGTCTATAAAAAAAACGTTGGTAAAAATAACATTATTATTATACAAAGTGCTTGTCCGCTTGCCTTGATTTCAGAAATGTTTTCAAATTCAACTTGATATTATTTCTGGCAACACTCCAACCCGTGCTAACTTAATACTGGTATTTTGTCACTCCGGACTGTCAAAAAGAGTTTGACAGTTCTCTTTTAACGGAATTTGTTTACCGTTTTGCGCGAGAGTAATGTTTGTGTTTATACTGTTATTTTACATTAAGTTAGCATACGATATTTACTGGAAGGTTCAACGCGCGTGTGAATGTAATATATTATTCAAATTAACTCTGATATTAATCGTTGCACTGCGGCCAGGTAAGCATAAATATAACATAACCTCGTGTCTATCAACTACCGGTGTATTTTTAACGCATGTTGGTAAAGTAACCGCTCGAAATGATTGATACGTGTTATGGGAATACTTAAAATATTATTTTTACTTAGTAAACATTCAATGAAACGCGTTAATACATCTCGCTTTATTGGAAAATCCGTAGACATAAACAATCGGGTCTTCGTTCGGTTGGGGGTAGTCCTTGGTCACTTGTTGTGATTTCTCAGACTAATATTTTTTTGTACTTTTTTAATGTATTATATGATAATGTCAAAAATGGTGATTTTCCGATGCAAATATTGCTTTGTGTTCTCTTTCATTTGACATAACTATGTTAAATATTTGCATACCTAATTGGTCCATAAAATTAAAGAAAACAGTGAATCTTAAAATTACAGGAAAAATTATTAGAAGTTTCAACTATTCTCCCGAGAAATTTTATTTTTTTGCTTAACATATTGCAACTTAAGGCAAAATTCACAAAATTTCTTCCTGATTTTATTTTCGTTTAATAACATTGTCTTCGTGAAATATGTCATTTTTAATGAGTTGTTATAATATTTTATCAAGGCTTGATTTAGCCATTGAATCATTAATAGCGGACATTACACATATGCTTCTGACTCAAGATCTCACCACACTTCGCTCCAATACGTCCGCCGAAACGTACATTTAAAGGTAGTCCGAACGCCCAGATCTCCCGTCAGTCCGGCGCGTAGGTTTTTATCAGCGATCGGCTTGTTATGCCTTTACACGTTGGCGTTTGAGCGCGCACCGCACATTTGTTTTTGTTTATGGATTTCATCGACCGCTTATGGAAAATCAAAAGCAAATAATAGAAATTTAAAAATCAGTATTACTTAATTTTTGAACGAAACATTGCAAGTAAACTATCTAAATTTGCACTATTCATACGTAAGTAATTTATAATCTTCTGGGTAATTACGACATGATGTTATTATTTTAATGGGTAATTGGCCATATCGAAGTCTATTTTATGATACCTACGGTCAAAACTGTAGCAAAACTGTTAAACCAGATGACGTATCACGTATCAGGCCACACTTCACTCCGATCTCTGAGAAATCCCTCTATACGTACACTTCCGCACGGATATCAGTCGATCAACATATCGGCCTGCCAGCCAAAGTGTGGTGACTTTTTTACCCAAATTAATTCAACGTTTAGGCCGGCAGGCTGATCTGGCATATCGGCGGGCAGATCAGCGAGTGCCTTTTTTTTTTTTTTTTTTTTATATGAATACCTCACAAGAGTCCCAACTGCTCCCAACCGTCTAGAGCCAGTGAGACTATGGCATTCCCAATTAGGGAATGTTGTGAGGCTGAAGGTATTGGGGAGGGGAAGGAGAAGGGGGAGAGGAAGGTTGGGAATACCTGGCTATTCAGATCTGGTCACCAAACACAGCTAAAGCCATTTCAAGCAACGTTTCAATTCTGAATGGTGGTCTTTCACCAGGGCGATACTGAGAGTATCTTCCACTCTGGAACGTGCGCAAATATACTCTATATCATTTTTAAATGAATTAATTGTGAAACAACACAAATTAATTAAATAAAAATTACTTGCGCACGCCGGGATTTGAACCCGCGACCTTCGGATTCGTAGTCGAGAGCCTTACCCCTCGACCATGGAGGCCGTCATAGGGCGAAAATCAAGAAACGCAAGCGGAAACATATGTGTGGGAGACGCTATTCAATGGGTTCATTCTTAATCCAAGAGGAAATGACATAATTATGACATACTCATCATAATCTGGAAATTTAGTAAAATTGAACAAAATTTTTTCATAGCTTTGGCAACACCGATTTTACAACACAAATTATTTAGGTTCAAATATCGTGTCATATATATCTTTCGAATCTGACAAGTTGACTAGACGGGGAAAATTATTTAACTCACTTTTTTCTTAATATTTTTTTAAAAGATAAAGTGCGCACTTCTTCCACACAGTTTTTTATTTTTTTTATTTATTTTGATTTAACATCTAATAAATAGCTTATTTTATACCTGCATTTTAAAAATCGCTACTGTACCCACCTACTGCAAAAACTGTGTCACTGACAATTGACAAATTACACAAGAGAGCGATTTTAAGATTTTGCGTTTTTCATCTTTGGAATTGTTATAAGTATTATGGAATTTTATTTAATATTTTTAATAAAATTAATCTAATTTATCATAAAAATGCCTTTGGTATATGAAAAACAATATATGTTTTTTGTAATTTTGAATAACAAAAATAAAGTAGCACACGTAAAAACCAAAATACACCTGATATCAATTAAACATTTTTAGCGGACATGCAGAATGTTATTTAGAACTCAATTATACAAAAACCCATATTTTGATTTTTTGCAGAAGAAATAAAAAACATAAAAATCTTTTCCATGCAACTTTCTCGCTAAGTGTCAAAAATAACATGTTCGAATAATATTAAATTTCCTTAGAATATGATGTAGAATTATTTGCTTTCAGAAATTACCACTAATTTCTCAATACTGTTTCATATTAATGCGAAAAATTGTCCTTTGAACTTTCTTGGTGTTGCCATTTAAAACCGTTTAAATGATCGCCGCGCCTTCGTTTTTTGCCTACCTTATTTTGACGACCTGTATGTTTGTGTAATATATTAGGTCTCTCACTGTGAAGCGTTCTTAAGGTGGTTTTTAACAAACACGGCACTTTAAAATTGATCCAAATATTATTATTTATACTGTATTATTTCCTTTTCAGCTCTACCCTTCATGCTATACATTCAGAGGCAAAAATGACTTCAATAGAAGAAGACATCTCCTCCGATTGCGACGATGACATTGCTGAAGTCAAAACACCAGAGAAAAAACCGGTTGAGGTTATCGAGATTGTGGATTCTCCCGAAAAACCAGCGACTGAAAACATCGATACCAACAACTTAAAAGGCAACGGCACTCGCAAGACATCTTTTAAATCATTTTTGGAGAAGTATTTATACAAGGGTGACGTTTCAACTGCGGCAAATGATACAAACAAGTTCAATCAAGCACCTCAAGTTAAAGCATCGCATATTTCTCTCGGTTCAGGGGATGTTAATGAAGTTCCTGTCTTTTCGAATGTCCTGTCAGAAAATGTTGAGATGGAAGATCCTGACAAACCGTTCGATTCTAGATACATAAGTGGGGTTAAGGTGGATTTTCCTGTATCGCCGTATGCAGCACAATTGGCATTGATGAGCATGGTAAGTAAATACTCTGTAAACTAAACTAGTTCATAGAACTTTATGTGAAGCCGGCATCTAGTTTATTGATTAGTTAGTTTTGCAGCAGAAGGATCAGAATCCCTTGTTGGGCTAGTTGTTTCATCGATAAATGTGACATTGTCTTACAATTGTTACATTTGAAATGCCGGTGAAACAACTGGCCCTTAATCTATAGGTTTGGGGTTATTATCTCATTGAAATTTGCAAAGAGAAATATTGGAGTAGTTTATGCTGTGACATGCCTAAAGCGTCCCCGAGACAATATCAGCTGTGAGTTGTTACTTCAATTTACATCATTGATGCAATTGACAATTACCATTTGATTGTTTATACTAGCAAATCTAGCAGCTCACAATGGGGTGCTAATACCAACCCTGATGTATGGCAGTAAGGCATGGAACTGGCAGAGGAAGGATGAAAAGTAGACTGAATGCTGTAGAAATTAGATCTCTGAGACGAATGTGTGGTAAAACTATGTATGATCGTGTGAAAAATGTTGACATTCGTAAATAATGCAAGGCTGGTGTAAGCGTAGTGAGCAAGATCAAGAAAGGGACGCTTAGATGGTTTGGGCATGTAGAGCGAATGAATGAATAGAGGAGTGTAAGGAGAATATATGACGCGAATGTGAATGGAAGAAGAAGCCGGGGACGTCCGAGGAAGACATGACACGATTAAGTGAATCAAATACTTGAGTCGGGCCATGTCAGAAGTCGGAATAACAGAAGAGAGTGGAGTGTATGAGACGTTGTATGAAAGTGAATAAAGCAAGAAGTGATGCCAAGATCGAGTTGTTTGGCGGTCCGTCCTCTGTGCCTACCCCTGAGGAGAAACGGCGTGATGGTTAGTTAGTTGGAGCGATTGACAAGACAAGACGAAGGAGAATGAAGGGAATTTTCTTGAGTGCTTTGACAAGTGCCATTGATGTAGCACTTTGTTTGTTTCGCTGTGCGATTGACAATCGTTTGGATCAATCGAGCCCTTTGGAACTCAGTTTCCTTGATATCAGATGTAATTGGGCATTTGAAATGTTAAATTCAACAATATTACCCCAAGAGGAAACTCCCTAAAGGTGACAATCCATTTTCTGATTCAAAACACACTGAGTTATTGAAGTTTCTAATCAAAATAGATTGAAATATTATGCAACGATAATTGATTCGTCAATAAAATTGATTTAGTTATTCTTGTCTTCTTCATCAGGTCATCAAAGGTATCAACCTTGAGCAGAACTGCTTGCTGGAAAGTCCCACAGGATCCGGGAAGACTTTGGCGCTACTCTGTGCTTCACTGGCTTGGCAGAAGAAGGAAAAAGGTTTGTGGTTCTTATTTATTTGTTTTCTTCTAACGTATGATGGGGGGTCAGAGGGAACATCTAGATCTGCCAGTCTAGGGCCTCAGGCTTCATCCTGTGGACCTCATTAATCGCCAGCCATTTGTTGACTACATGTTCGGTGGTTTGCACAGAACGCTATTCACACATCGCCGACTCTTTAGGTTTGTTTTGTTTGTCTTTAGGTTCTATATACAGGGATGGTCCCGAAAGCATGGCAAGAAAAATTAATAGGACTTGTGTAGAGTTGCTAAGATAGGCGAGTATGGTTGGATTGTAAAGGAAGTGTGTGGCAGTAAATGCTGGTATTAATTTTTCTTTACTTACCACATGAGAACATTCAATAGAAACAATATTTTTTATTTTTTTTATTTCAAACAGTGAGCTATTAAACTTGAGACTTATAGCACAGTCCTTTTCACTAAGAATAACTAGTTTTGAAAAGGAAGCGAGTGTGCTTGGTGAGAGTATTAAAAGAATATATCTTACATTATTAATGTCCTAGAGTCCTACGTTAATCACCGTGCAGACGCGAAGAGTAGAAATGGTCATTTTCCCTCATACGCAACAAAGGGAACGTTTTCAAGAAGCGTTATAAGAAAAAAAATTGCAGGTTTTTAATCTGCTAGTTATTAATCATTTTTGTATTTAATTTGTAGAACACCATTTAATTATTTGTTTGGATTAAAACTCCAGTTCATGTGTATAATATTTATGTCTCATAAAAACTTGTATTTTTACCCAATTTATTAGAGTAACTTATTCAAGTTTATAAACCTCATTGTAAAATTTAATCATTGAAGATAATATTAACAAATCTCAAAATGAAATATGAAACAGAAAAAGACACAGAAAATAAGAAGGTAACGATTGCATCAGAGAATCGAACCGAGGACCGGAAGAGCACTCTAACAACTGAGTTAATGAGACCTTATTACTTTCTGTTATTTTGATCGATATCATACTTCAATTTAAGAATTACTAATATTATCTTCAATTACTTCTCATATTTTGGCTCAATCCTTTTTGTATGATTGGAACGTTCCACCCGAATATGTTTGTAATCTAGATAGTTTGTCAGATACACCTATCCGATTTTTATTTATACAGAAGATCTATAGACTTTTCCACAAGTCTGGGATGAATATTCAATTTATTGTAATAACTTGTTGAAGCTTGTAAATCTCATTGTAATGTTTAATCTAATATTAACAAATCTCTGATGAAATATGAAACGGTAAAAGACACAAAAAATAAAAAGATAACGGTTGCATTTGGAAATCGAACTCAGAACCCTGTTCTATCTGGGTTTGAGTCCCAGATGCGACCGTTACCTTTTTATATTCTCTGTCTTTTTCTGTTTCATGTTTATTTGAGATTTCTTAAATTATCTTCAATGATTAAATAAATTTTTGTAATCACACTCTTCTTCTAATATAAGATTTTTCTTGCATAATAGGTAAGAAATCATAAAGAATAATTTAAACAATTTTTTAAAAATATTTTTACTTTGTCTTTATTTTAAAGTGACCTCCGCACAATCGGGCGGCCCAATACTAAAAAAGCCATGGTGTCGAAAGGTTCAACCATCCGGTCGTCCTTTCCTAAAGTTGTTAGGCTTGACTTTAAGAAAGGACGACCGAATGGTCGAACCTTTCGACGACATAGCTTTTTAGTTTTGGGCCACCCGCTCGTGTGGAAGGCTTATAAGTCTTATTCCCCTATTGCTGGGTATAGGTATAGGCCATATTGTCTTACAAGTGTTCTGAATTATGGGTGTACTTAACATTTCACCTTTCGCGTTTGTGTTCATCACTCCATCTTTAGTTCAGACTTCCTTGCATTCACCGCTCTACCTTTGGTTCAGACTTCCTTGCGTTCATTACTCTATCTTTGGTTCAAACTTCCTTGTATTAATCGCTCCATATTTGGTTTAGATTTCCTTGTGTTAATCGCTCAATTCAGACTTCCTTGCTTTCATCGCTTCATCTTTGGTTCAGACTTCCTTGTGTTCATCGCTCCATCTTTGTTCCATACTTCCTTGCATTCATCGCTCCATCTTTGGTTCAGACTTCTTTGGCCCATAGCACAAGCACATAGAAAAAAGTTTTATCAACAATATCTAGTTTTTTCTGCTCCCGAGCACGACTGCAGATTGTCAACAAATATAAGTTGAAGACATGAACTGTAGTTTGTTCGTGAGCGACTAAATCTGCTTAAGTTAGTCGATGTGAACTGTTGTTTGTTCATTGGCGATCTGCAGTCTAGTCTGGAATGTTGACAAATAAACGACATTCTTGATAAAACCTTATTGTTGTTCATGTGCCAGGGTTCCTGGTGGCCTGCTATCTTCTAGTCTCCAGGGATGAAGAGTATTGAACTGACATTCACATTGATTTGTGCCACCCCTTTAGCAATGAATTGTAAAATTTTATATTTATGAATAATAAACCCTTCTCCTACGGTGCTAGAAAATCCCTCGAGCTCCGATGCTGTACACATTTAGATTTTTGTAATTTTTAAGTTTGATAAAAATGAGTAATTTACATTATTACTTGTGTAAATCATTTTATTCATAGTACATATGTATATAAATAAAATATTGTGTATAGGTGCTGAAAATGAGGAAAAAACATCGGCCACGCATAAAGGTCTATTCTCATCTATCAGCACCGCGCAGTGCAGAACAGTACAGTACAGACACAAGTATGGCTGTCTACTGAGCGTTAGCGTCCGCCACAATATGTTTGAGGATTTTATAATCCTATTCCTATGTTTGTCATTATTTTATAACCTAAATTTCCTGACCAATTCAATACATTTATCGTTATCCATCTTCTCGGTTTTAGCATTATCTGCATATAATGACGATAACTGACAAAGATGGCGGTGCTAACGATATGTGTTTATACTAAATGCGCAGGCGCGGCCACCAGCAATGTCAAAATATTCTAGCCGACAATCTCGGCCAGTACTGGCCCGTGTATGCAGGGATACGTTACGCTTACGTACGCTGTAATATGAATGTGTTCGTAGATAATGTAAGCAACTAATGTTGTCGTGTCTGTACTCTTCTGTACTGTGCAATGCTAGTGGATGTGAATATAATACTCGCGTCTTTGCTGTGCCTGTACTGCGCGGTGCTGGTAGATGTGATTGGATCTTAAAAAGCATGATACATACATTACAGCCAGCAGACCGCGCATCGTGGCACGGTGAGCGAAACCCAGTATCCTTCTGGCTCACTACCGCATCACTCACACATTTATCAACGTAGGAAGACATACGTATATATTAACCATTTTTTTCCTGATTTATCAACAAACATTTTTTCTATTGCTTTCTATAAATACTTATATATTTTAATTATTTTATCCAATACATAAATATATTGCTTAGGAACACCTAAAATATGAACTCTGTGTTTAGTATATTCACAGAGGTTTTAAAGTGATTATAGACATGTCAAATTAGACAGCACTGGTAAGGAACGGTTAGAGCATAAATTCTCAAACTTTTTCCCCGTGGACCCCTTTGCCGTTCTTTTAATTTTCTGTTGTTTTTCTGAATTCGTATATGGACCCTGTCGATTTGTATGTTGTGTTGACCTTACTCTTACATAACTCACCGATAAGAGAAACATTGATAAATAAATTACACTGTAAAATGTCAATGATTGCGAGTAAATAATTATGTATTATGTTGAATATAACTTTGAAGGCAATAGTATCATTGAAATTAAGTTTTTTTAAAGGTATAAAAGCTTGGAATTTAAGTGTAGATATTTATTATTTATTTATTTGGATCTAAAAAATGTCATTACTATGGTAACACCACGCTACTGACTCTTAAAAAGGTGCTCTTCATACTCAAATGTTTTCATTTATTCGTGTTTGACGGTCCGTTTTAAAGTAACAAGGCAAAACATCATAATTAATTTTTTTTTTTTTCGAAGGAAGCAAACACTTTGTGGTGTGACATTATATATTAAATGATAAAACACAATTTGTAAAACACCACTTTTATTGAATTAATAACGATCACCAACCAGGTTTTGCTTCACCGAAGCTTTGTCTTTTTTTGTCTAACATATAATACGTGGTTATTTCGGAAATACAGAAAAAAAACGCCTTTCCATGTAATTAGCTTCCTCGCAAAGCATTAAATAATAAAAAAGATTTTTAACATAAAATTATCTTAGAATATATTTTATTTTTTTACATTAACTCCACACCGGAGAGCCCCGAGTAAAATAATAATAATAATAATAATAATAATAAGAGTTAATTTCTGTAGTGCAGTTTTGTGAAGGTTCACCTCAAGTGCGCTTTACACTAACTAACCTAACATAATTGTAAAATAACAGATATACTACATAGTATAATAATAATAATAGTAGTTGGATGACTTGTATAGCGCCGTTTTTGTGAGAAATCACCTCAAGGGCGCTGGCAATATATAATATCTGTTGTTATGATATATATACAACATGCAAATTAAAACTATGACATAAAATAATCTCAGGGCCTATGTTATCTTTGAGAATGCTGTGTGGAGGGTCTTTTTTAGGAGAGGAAGGAGTGAACATGGATCTTGAAGAGAGGTCAGTCCTTTCTGCCTACCCCTGCGGAGAAACGGCGTGATGGTTAGTTAGTTAGTTAGCCAAGACCAATCCGATAAACCGGTTTTTTTCATTTGCCCGTATGCAGAACTAACCATAGGAAAAAATCCCCAATTCCTTGTTTATGTGCACAGCACAGTATAACAACCAATTTTGTAATATCGACATCCTTAACAATAATAACCTTCAAAAATATCCAACCGAATTAATGCACAAGAAGTATTGTAGTATCTAGTAAGAACATCTCCTATCCCCATCCAATCTCCCCCTTCCCACTAATCTTCCCTAGTTTAATTCTAAATAAAACTCCTGTATCTAACCAACGTTAGCACAAGAAACTTTTTTCTATTTAACCTTGTTTTTTCCACCTTTGTATTTATTTTTCTCTGTTAAAAAAGCTGTTTGTCTCTTACAAATAAATAAATAAAATATTACTAAACATAACGACGAAACTATATTTTTATGAACATTAAGTAAGCCGTAACGATAAATTGATAGGTTTTAGATAATTACCGTATTTAAAAAAAATAGTAATAGTTCACGTACAACACGTAAAAGTCCCCATAAGAACGCAAACAAAAGAAATTTTCAAGTCTTTTGCAGTACCTACAGATAAAACTTAATTTTCACCACACAAGAACGAACCAAAATGACATGAATACAAGTATTCCTAAATTTAAAACTGCTTTTGGACAAAGGAATTATAAATATCTCTCCACTAAGCTATATAATTCACTTTCACCGGCTATAAAAAAAAAAAGGCAAATGATTTCAAAAATCAAATCAAAACCTGGCTCAAAGATCCAACATCTTGAGAAGAACTTCGTAGGACCTTAAAAACAATCAGCTTTTAAATAAAACCTAGTCCGCCTCAGCACAGGAACCCCTAGTGAGGAGGACTAAGAAAAACACTTCAAATTGTCTTATTAGCGTTGCAAAAATTTAATAACTAAATGAAAAAATATGTATTGACAATAATTCCAAAACTTGCCCACAGCAACATATGGTCTCTCCAGATCTATAAAAAAATATATTAATCCGTTTTCTAAGATCACGTTTGTCCCTAATATGGCCGCTGCGTACTCTTATGAACTGCGTACTATTGGAGCACCTTACACTACATTTTAATGCTTGAAGATTTTTCAACTGATTTTTCGGCTCTCAAGGAGTCAAACATTTTTATTGTTTTTTCTCTTCTTTTCTATTTACAACTGCCAAGAGCTCGTTTTGGTGAATAGTTTGATACCCATATTGTAATTTATGGTTTTTCGCACTTGTTGTTGTTATGTATATAATGTAAATGGTGTATTTAACAGTATACCTGCATAAGACTTGAAACACTGTCGCTTATGAATATGCTTTATATATTGCATATATTTTATAAAAATAAAAAAAAAAACAATATCGCCTTCATAATTCATCCGATGAAATGGTGCGTGAAAGTCCAGTGGCGTGCAGTTCATAGAGGCTGAAAAGCTGTGCCTACCCTAAGAAAATAGAGAGTAAAAATAAACTAAATTTTAAGCAAAAAAAATCTCGTAAAAATGTATTTTATCCATAAATTTTAAAGAGTTTCTTTAGGTAATAATCATTTCATGATAATAATTTTTTCTGTTTTAACAATTATTTTCGTATCTTCAGTTGCAATCTGACCGGTTCCATCCATGTTAAAAAACTATATTCTTCGAGATAGTATTTTTGTAGCTTTATCTCATGGGATACATCGCGCAAGCAGCGTTAAAAATGAACCCTGTGTCAGTCAATATTGCATTCTTTTCTACTGTTTTCGTTTCCAAAAGCTGGATTGCATGGAGTATTAATGCAAATAATTTTTGCACAAAAAAGGTTCATATTGAAATTACCCTGTTATCATTATTGTAACTCTGTTTTTTAACTTTTTTCGTAAATTGTTCGTTTTTTGCCAATAGTGACTGGAAATATTTCAAACACAATTTTTTCGGTTTCCAATTAACAGATCGATTCTTTGAAACTATATGAATAATGTCGATAATTAAATAGATACGAGTTTATTTTACATAATATAATAACGCAATTATAAATTAATTTTTATTTTGATAATAAATAATTACTCTTCATCGTGTTATTAATTATCGTATTATCGGCAAACGAATTAAATAGTAATAATTTCATATCGATGAAGATGACATAAATTGAACTGGTGTCATTAGCTAAGTTGGTTAAGCGGTTGCCCCGGATAGTCAGAGATCCTGGGTTCGAGTCCCAGATGTGACTGATATCTTTTTATTTTCTGTCGTTTTTTTCCGTTTTCATGTTTCATTTGGGTTATGTTAGTATTATTTTCTACAATGATCAAGAATTAAATAGTACTGCATATCATCTCAATTTTTAATTTGGTAGAACAATTTTAAGTATTTTTATGATGATCAAAGCTAAAATTTTGGTTATTTTTCTAGCCTTGTTAATCTCCCTCGAGGTGATATTTCACAATAATGCGAGCGGCAAATTGCGCTCCATTAATTATCCTAGTATTTTTTATTTTCCGCGTAATACATAGTATGTGTTGACATCGCTGCATTGGTACCATAAACAAATCGCCATTAGCATAAAAATAAATCGAACATATCCGTCCATAAAAGGCAGACAGCGCTATCAACTTTTAACAGCGTTTCACTTTATTAGCCTCGGAACTATAAAAAGCTCCAAATAATTAGTTATTAATTCTTCGAAAGCTCGCGTGTTCCGAGATATCGTCGAATGATGCCGTGCCTTTAAACTACCCACAAAGCCTGACTCTTTATTTAAATTCGATCGGAATCGAATTAACTTTATGATCCTGTGTTAAAATAATTATCTGTTTTTAATAAATAGCACGATATTCGGCACTGATTTGTTATTAACAGATTGGTCTCTGTCCTACAAAACATGACCGGAAGCCACTCCGTGGAAACATACGATATGTTCCGGCAGGAATGAATATGTCTCAGAATCTTTAGTACCTGTGTATTTTTACTCACCTTCAAATATAAATGTCAGTAAGATTGTGTGCAATTAATTTCCTCAATATTATGTGATGATTCTAAGATTGTGTGCAATTTACTCAATATTCTGAGATGATTCTAAGATTGTGTGCAATTGCCATAATATTCGGCGATGATTCTAAGATTGTGTGCAATTAACATGATATTCTGCGATGATTCTAAGATTGTGTGCAATTGCCATAATATTCTGCGATGATTCTAAGATTGTGTGCAATTGCCATAATATTCTGCGATGATTCTAAGATTGTGTGCAATTACCATAATATTCTGCGATGATTCTAAGATTGTGTGCAATTGCCATAATATTCTGCGATGATTCTAAGATTGTATGCAATTAACATAATATTCTGCGATGAATCTAAGATTGTGTGCAATTGCCATAATATTCTGCGATGATTCTAAGATTGTGTGCAATTGCCATAATATTCTGCGATGATTCTAAGATTGTGTGCAATTGCTCCCAATGTATGAATTTAAACTGGTAAACATTTCCTTTACTTACATAGGTACCGTGAATTAATAGATGAAAATCCACCGTTCCCCACAGAAGAAACTGAGCACCTTCAATTTTACATGTTTTTTTATAGCTTTCGTATAAATAAACAAGTTTTTCTTAATGAACACAGTCGTTATTGTCTGTCAAATAATGTTAAAACATAGACTCCCGCACAGATACATCAGAATACATGGAATATTTCTTTTCTAATTGGCTGGATCAAAAAACCACCACAATATTCGAAGATTATGACAAACGTCGCTACGCACCTACGGGCGGGTGTTCCTAACTAGTTCGAACCAGTTTGAAGCGAGCTCGCGGTACTATCGGCGTGCACTAATACATTCAAACGTAACGCTCTTCAAAATGATTTGCTTCTACAATTTTATAAATGTGTAGATATTGTAATCTTCCTGTAAATGGACCCAATTTGAAAATTTCATAAATTTTTGTTCTGTCGCGTCAATTTTTTGTTTTGTCCATCAGTGTAAGATACTCTCAGTATCGCCCTGGTGAAAGACCACCATTCAGAATTGAAACGTTGCTTGAAATGGCTTTTAGCCGTGTTTGGTGATCAGATCTGAATAGCCAGGTATTTCCCCACCTTCCTCTTCCTCTTCCTCTTCTCGTTCCCCTCCCCAATTCCTTCACTCTCGCAACATTCCCCAATTGGGAATGCCATAGTCTCACTGGCTCCAGACGGTTGCGAGCAATTGGGACTCTTGTGCGGTATTCATATAAAAAAAATATAAAAAAACAATCTGTCGTATGATCATTTTGGATATCAAACAACGTCTTTTCATAGGTACCCTTTAAAACTGTCGTTTTTAGTTTTCATTTTACAAATATTTTATTCTAATTATTATTTACATATTATTCTCTATTCACTGTTTTCATGCCCACTTAATTAAAGGCTTCGTTTCTGAAAGCTCTAGTGTATTCCATTTCTTCGTCAGATTTTATTAAATAGCATGATGTGCAGTACATAGTTTCGCCATTAAGTCCACGAGGCTTACCATTTCGTGGTTGGCCGTGTCACTTTTTACCTTATACCCAACGCATTCGTATATAGTATTTCTTGTACTATGAATAAAATCATAAATGCATTCTCGTTTTCTCCCCCAGATGGTTAGGGGTGGTTTTAAACCGTTACTTTTGACAGTTTAAGGGTAGTTAATAGCGATAGTTTAAAGGGTGGATTTCACGTTTGGAGAATCGATTAGGTCGTGGTTATTCATCATTTCAAAAAAATATTTTCGTTTCGGTTGACAGACTACCTACAAATTGACTTGAAGAAGTCCGTTTCCGTTCGATGACTTGCTTTGTTTGCCTTTTTCCTCACTGGGGTCAATTGCACACCATACTAGTATTAGAACAGAACTGGTATGCGATTTATAAGTATACTCACCCTGGTAATTCCGATAAGGTGAAATTGCTTCGTCTCATCGAATTACGCAAATAATCGCCACAATGCGTATTTATTAAATTTCGTCCATGGTCGATTGGTTAATAATATCCTCGGCTACGAATCTGGAGGTCACGGGTTTAAATCCGGGCGTGCGCATTTTTTTTTATTCTTAATTCGCGTCATTTCACAATTATTTAATTAAAAAATATATTTAGTAGAAGATATTCTCAGTATCGCCCCGGTGAATGATCACCATTCAGAATCGATACGTTGCTTGAAATGGATTTACCCGTGTTTGATGGCCAGATCTGAATAGCCAGGTATTTCCCCGCCTCCCACTATCATTTCTCCAACTCCTTCCCATCTTGACTATCTTACACTACCTTCAGCCTCACAACATATCTCAATCGGGTATGCCGTATTTCTACTGTCTCTAGACGGTGGTGAGCAGTTGGGACTCTTGTGCAGTATTCACATTTAAAAAAATTATCTAGCCACGTATATACTAGCAGTATTTTTTTAATGCATTGTTTCGGTCGATTAAAATATCATTGACGGTCTCCGTGGTTGAGTGGTTACGATCCTTGGCTACGAATCCGGAGGTCTCGGGTTCGAATCCTGACATACGCAAGTACATTGTTTTATTTCATAATTTCTTCATTTAAAATAATATGTAATGTAAAGTACAGGTTAAAAAAAGTTTATTAACCCCTTGAATAAAAAAAAATCTGATTAAATAATTTTCTATGACAAGCACTGGATTTACCACTTGTAAACCAACCCTTTACTTGTAACCGCGATGAAAGGTCGAATTATTGTTATCATTTGTTGTAATTTACTTTCTCGCCTCACGCACAGATGTCACGGTATATCGTACTACCCTTGATAATATTATTGGTTAAAACTTTAGTGTTTATGGGGTCTAAAAGTATGACCATTTTCACGAGCAATTTCGTGTGTGGAATAATGGTTGTTTAACAATTAGTATCTCAAATTAAGAGTATAGGCTCTACTAGAGTCCGCCGGTTCAAAACCCGGTGTGAGCAAATATATATTAAATAAAATGAACACTTTGTTTTAAATCATGAATTTATTGATTTTTTACGCCAACCCGTTTCGCTTAGATCATGCTTCATCAGGGTAAATATAATAAGTAAAGAATAATACTAATGACATTTTTTTTAATTACTTCATTTATGTATGCTATTTTACAGTGTGCTATTTTACATTATGCTATTTTACAGTATGCTATTTTACAGTATGCTATTTTACAGTATGCTATTTTACAGTATGCTATTTTACAGTATGCTATTTTACAGTATGCTATTTTACAGTATGCTATTTACAGTATGCTATTTTACAGTATTCTATTTTACAGTGTGCTATTTTACAGTATGCTATTTTAATAAAATGACATAAGTATGGTATTTTTGCGTCTTGTTTCAGGTAACAAAGTATGTTTAAAAAAGTACAATGGTCTAAATGCGTATTTTTTTTTTACTTTAACGAAACACTCTACAGAACTGAGTGGTACTTACCGGAAGGAGATGATTCTACATCGTATTCTAAGATAATTTTATATTGTTTTTTTTTATATTTAGATATCGTTCTGTAAGGAAGATAATTGCATGATATGGCGATTTTTTTCGTATTTCTGAAATGTGTGTATCAAAATTTATTTATTAGATGTTAATTAAAACAAAATCTAATTCACAGATCAAAATTGTAAATTTAAAAACACGTAACTATAATCGAGTTATATAATGTGTAAAACAAATTTCAAAGACAAATTAAGTAACTTGGTGTTGCCATAGTAATGAAAAAAATAGTTCTATTTTATTAATTGTCTACATTTTATTGCCAAGCTGTACAGGCTCTATTCATAAACTACATTTTACACTATATTTTATTAATTTGTAAACTAATACGGGAGCACAAATAGAGCTGTTGAATCGCCGGCAATCAGGAAGATAATGATTTTCTTTCGTCTAGCTTGGACCGTGATGAGAGCGAATTTTAAAATTCATTGTTCTGATTTGTTATCGCGTCACCATTGGCGAGCCTAGTTTTCTGCTCTGAAATTTGCATGCCACAACATATTTGAAAATGTTTGATAAATTTCGACAAAGGTAAAGAAAGATTGAGCTTGTGCCGGTCACACTAACACGCCCACAACACTTATTATCCTTGAATCTCCTCGGCGATCTGTGTATTTATGCGCCTTTTATACTAAAATACTCCCACAATTGTGTTGATTCTATCGAATTTCGTAAAATATTTGTTAATTTATTCATATTTTATTGAATTAAAGGCATTCATTTAAGTATGTAGGTATATTGAGCTGTAACCAAACCCTAAGAGATTTCTGTTGTTTCTCCAATAAGGGTAAACCACAAGCCTTAAGACAACCCCAGCTTAGTTTGGCCAAGGAAGGCTTCGCTTAATAGCATGGGTGGCGGTGTTCTCCCAGCCAAGGGATGTCAGGTTCGATTTTATCGGTGTTTCATGCTAATACTTCCCGCAGTTTAGGAAGGGTTACAAATACTGGCTTTACTGCTACCTAGTCCTGGGGTTGTTCAATTTATTCTATTTGTGCTTTGTGTAGGTACTTCCTTGCGTAAATCTGAAGGCACTTTGTAGACCTGGCACCTGCTCGTAAATTTCATATATTACAAGCTTCATGTAAGGTTTTTTGTCTATTGCTCATAATCTCCGAATAAGCTGTCATTTTTAAAAAGTTTTTATTTCGTGAATCATATAACTAAGGTATCCCCAGTTCAGGGAATCTTGTAAGTCTGAAGGAAGTAGGAAAGAGCAAGGTTTGGATATATCTTTCTGACTAAAGCACTTAAATCATTTCAAGTAAAGTTTCAATTCTGAGTGATAGTCTTACTAGATAGGTCTCCACGTCTAGCTGATACTGAGTCTATCGTTCGCTGTCTGACGATGAGGCTGTCTCCTATAATGGAATTTCATGTTGTTTATGTAAATGTATCATATTAAATGTGGCATGCTGAGGACAGATTTTAGAATTTTTGTACAATTCCGAATAATACCGAAGATTATTAAAATATCAGTTAAAATGTTGATAATCTCACCGGCCGGCCGGCCGATAAGCGTTTGACGCCACGGTTCATAAAATAACTGGCACATTTAATATCATGAGCGCGGGAGTATCCGTTAATGCCATTTGAATTGTGACTCGTGACGTCACGGGTACACGTTTTTCTCTAGTTGACTTTGAGAGCTCATAACTTATATATAACGTAATTTTTGGAGATATCGAAAAACTAATTTTACTGTCGTTATTAACTCTTTAAATATAATATTTTTCACAAATTAGAATACAACCTCATTTGCAAATACGTATGTCACATTTTTTCTATTTATCTAAAATGTTATAAAATCAATATGTATTTTCCGCTTTGTTAAATTTAATTTGCCAAACAAAAAAAATGGTCTTATGTGAAATTTTCAACGTCACAAAACCTTGAATCATTGATGGAATAGAAACCTTGTTAAGGGCGAAGACTCAAAGATAGCGCTAAACGTCACTTTGCGGGTTGCTAACGTTAGAAATATAACAAATAATGTATCTGTAAATTCTATACGAGTGGTTAGGAAAATGTCTAAGGTTCCGAATGGCGACAATTCTTAAGGTGAAATGCTTTCCATTCTATATGAAATATGTACTGCAATATTAAGAAAAACGCTAAAAGTGCCTTCACTATTTTGTTAACTACGCATATTACAAACAGTTTTAATAAAAATCCTTCCATAATCTCACTTTAATAAAGGTTAACAACCGATTGAGTTAATTGGAAATACTACAAAGTACCTACATTTCTACTGTTATTCACTTAAACTTTATGAAATATTTTATTCTATGGCGCCATATAAAATTCCATACGAAAGAATTACGCCGCGCGCTGGTCACGAGATTTCGCGAGAGCGGGTCATTCACGAGCTGACTCCAGAGGCGAGAACACGTATGTATTTGATGTCATTATTTTCTACGCGGCTACGAGATATTTAATTTGATTAGTACTAGGAACGCTGAGGAAACCGGTGTTATTCGATCGGAGTAAGCAGAAATTAAATCATTATTATTCTCCAACTAAATTTATTTGAAATCGTCTTTTAATAAATTGTTTTCTTTTTAGTTATTCAAAATGGGAAAAAATAAAGGCAGACATGTGTATAATATACAAAATAAGAGACCTGTTTCCTGGAAGAAAAAAAAACGACTAAGGTAATAATAATAACATTATTGAAATACATGTTTTCAGGGGACACTTCGAACTTCTAGAATTTTTAAACGATTTCTATCAAATCGGGTACAATGGAGTTCAGGGGTACACTGAACTCGAATTTAACGACAAAATGCATAATTTTGGTGGCATTTTTGAATTTCTTGAGTTCTTTACCGATTTCGTTCAAAATCGGGATTAGGGTGTTTGGACATGTACTGAACTCGAATAGAATGTCAAATTGCATAATTTCAGAAGCCATTTTGAATTTCTTGAATTCTCTGCCGATTTCGTTAAAAAATGAATAAGGATGTTATGAGATGCACTGAACTCGGCTTGAACGTCAAATTGCACAATTTCAGCGGTCGCTTCGTTAGATTGTTTAATTGTGAAGAAATAAACACTTAATAGTGACAAAAAATAAAAATAAAAGGCACTATGTATAGGTACTGTCAATTATTAATATGTAGGTACTAAAAAACAAACAATGTGTTACTTTCCTAATATCCGCATATTCTCATAAGTTACCTTATTCTATACCAACAGATTGACGTAGTTTACTTACATATAGTCGGCGGTGTAAATTTTGTGAATTAAAAATAAACTTTATACTTTCGCTTTTCCTCTTTTGTCCGACTGCAAATTTAAGTTTGTCAACCTTCTATTAATTTATTTTTATGCATTGAATAAATAATAAATGTATTCAGCAAATGTCTTTTATTTTGTATTTCATCAATTGCCAATACGGCGCGGGCGTGTTTTACATTATCCACATTTCCCCCAAAAAAGTCGGCGGCTTGCGGTGCTTCGTTCTATCGAGTTTGGCGGCTAAAATACCTAACGGCGATGAGTACGTGGTCTTATACTGGACCCTTAACAATTCAAATTTTAAATAATAGTGACCTTCTATATTTTCTTAATTAATATATATGATTGTACGATTGTCGTAGATGGTCCGGTCAGTGGTTGAGTTGATACCGCGTCTGAGACGTCGCGTCGTGAGTTCAATTCCTCGGCTGGCTAAGTCCTATCACGACACAAGCAACATCTTCCGTAGATTTTCAAAAATTGACAGATTATTCGTAACCCGGAAATATTTGGCTTTCCTTTTAATTTTTTTTTAAATCTCTAGCCAATCTGCAAAAGTTGTCAGTACGCATTCATTCTACATAAACGACTCATTAATTTATTTTAATTTCCTTTTTACCAAGTGTCCGATTAACCTCTAAAACACTATCCATGTAAGAATACCACCAGATACCTCATCCTGTTGATTTAGTATGTAGATTTTACCACCGCATAATTTCCTCCACGCCCCTTGAGTCAACCGAATGGTCCAGACGTTCTAGAATATTCCAGATTATTCTAGAACACTGTCCACCCATCCAGGATTTAGCACGTACCAAGGTTTACGGCTGTTCTGTGCTCAGCCCTTGGGCATCCCTTCCACGTCCAGACACGTTCCGCGAACACGCCTCCCTTGTCTTGCAAGACCCTTTCAACTTCTCAAGAACTAGTTCGCTATTTAATAGTGGTTGGCATGTGCGAGAAATACTTACGGAAATATATCACCGATATTTCGATAAATTTTGTAACCGATAATAACAGATATTTCGATATGTTTTGTTATCGATAAAAAAATATTTCGGTATATTTTGTAACCGATAATAAAAGATATTTCGATATGTTTTGTAACCAATAAAAAAACATATTTCGTTACATTTTGTAACCGATAATAAAAGTTATTTCGATATATTTTGTAACCGATAATAAAAGATATTTCGATATGTTTTGTAACCAATAAAAAAAGATATTTCGTTACATTTTGTAACCGATAATAAAAGTTATTTCGATATATTTTGTAACCAATAATAAAAGATATTTCGATATGTTTTGTAACAAATAAAAAAAGATATTTCGTTACATTTTGTAACCAATAAAAAAGATATTTCGTTACATTTTGTAACCGGTAATAAAAGTTATTTCGATATATTTTGTAACCGATAATAGCTATTTCGATATGTTTTGTAACCAATAAAAAAATATACTTCTGTATATTTTGTAACTGATAATAAAAGATATATCGGTAATTTTGTATTGTAATCTGTATTGTCGATGGTCAAATTTTTATTCACTATGCCGTAATGACAGCTTTCGTGGACGAGGGGTTAGTCTCTCGATTACCAATTCGGAGGTCGCGGGGTCAAATCCCGGCGTGCGCAACTAAATTTTATTTAATTAATTTGTATTGTTTCACGATTAATTCATTAAAAATGATATATACATAGTAAATTTGCACACGTTCCAGAGTGGAAGATAATCTCGGTATCGCCCTGGCGAAAGACCACCATTCAGAATTGAAAATTTGCTTGAAATGGCTTTAGCCGCATTTGGTGATCAGATCTGAGTAGCCAGATACTTCACCCAACCTCCCTCTTTTTTTCATCTCCTTCCCCTCCCCACTACCTTCATCCTCACAACATTCCCCAATCGGGGATGCCGTAGTCTCACTGGCTCCAGACTTCACTTTTAAAAAATAATTAATTCATTCTAATAATATTTAATAACTAATTAAAAAATAATTTTTATTATTTCATATTAAAAATATATATTTTGCCACGGGGTCTAGAATTGAACTCCGATCAACGTTTAGGAAGGCAACAATGCTGACATTACAATACTAATTTTACTATTGTACGAACGGCGACATAAATTAATTATATCTGCTGAAATTACGTCTTTCAGAATTTTAGGATTCGATCCGTAATTATGTATGAGATCTATCGTTTAATATAATCGAATTATAATGTTACGTAAATTCATCACCGCACATCTGAAATTACGTCTTTCAGAATTTTAGGATTCGATCCGTAATTATGTATGAGATCTATCGTTTAATATAATCGAATTATAATGTTACGTAAATTCATCACCGCACATCTGAAATTACGTCTTTCAGAATTTTAGGATTCGATCCGTAATTATGTATGAGATCTATCGTTTAATATAATCGAATTATAATGTTACGTAAATTCATCACCGCACATCTGAAATTACGTCTTTCAGAATTTTAGGATTCGATCCGTAATTACGTACGAGATGTATCGTTTAATATAATCGAATTATAATGTTACGTAAATTCATCACCGCACATCTGAAATTACGTTGTTTATTTATTTTAATAATTCAGAAGGTTTTAAAAAATTAAAAACACTCGCGGATTTGCCACCCTAATTGGTGCTCTTGTTAGGAAAAAAGAAGTTGATTTTTCTGACTATTCAGAACTAGTTAATAGTCGTGAAAGTATTTTATGGCAGTGATTAAATTCTTTATGATGATTTCGCACCAGTGTACTGCTAAGGGTGTACCTGGATCGAAGCACAAATGTATTAATTTACTTATCATGCAATTTAAAAAAAAAAGGTTTTTTTAATTATTTTATTTGAACTACGTCGTGTTTTGAACCCGCGATGCTTGCACACAGTGTCAACAATCTTTCCACTGTGCCACTGGGGGTGTCAGTATGATTATTGAACGTTGTACGCGCTCACAGGTAGCGCTAATTTAAATATTTTAGGGAGAGAAAAAAAAACACCTTTAGCACATAATGCCTTTAAATATTGAACACGGAATAGGAAATGGAATAAATTGTTACTGTAGGTTTAAAGCTCAAGTCTTTCAAGAAACTTATAAAAATGCAATATATTTTTGTAAAATTAACTTTTTTTTAAATGTGTTTATTATATATATAATTAACAATATCGTTTACATGTAAGTACCTAAAATGTTTATTTAATTATTTATTAAATTGTTTATTTTATTTTTAGTTTATTTTTTTAAAATTAATACCTCCCTAATCGAGAAATTCTCGTGTTTACAGAGGGAGTACTAATATGTATTGTTACACGTTTAATAATTTCAAGAGTACCATGAATTTGATATTTTGTTGTCTGTACACTAATTTCAAAAAAATAAATTAAGAGGAAATTCTTAGAAATAAAATATAATGTATGTATATAAACATGTATACATTTTTCCAAGTGAGCTTATAATATACACCTAAAATTAGTTTCTTGTAAAATGTATTTTAATTGTTTTCTTAAAAAATTCATAATTTTTTTCAGCTTCTATATCTTTGGGAAGTTCGTTAAAGTATTTTATGGCCGAGTATGTGTAATGGTGTTGAGCTGTTGTTGTGTTGAGTTTAGGGATTATTATTTGTCCTGTGGTTCTCGGCCTGGTGCTCAATGACTCTAACTTTAGGTTTTCTTTATGGATTTGGAGTAATGAATATTTTTGGTATGTTATATTTAAATCTAAGACTTTAAATTCGTTGAATAACTCACTCACGCACATATTCAGTGTTTTTATAATTTTCTCGAATGACTTGAGCTTTAAACTCATAGTAACAAATTTATTCCATTTATTACACCCACCAGCAAACAATCCATCTTAATATTTTAAGTCGTTAAGTGCTAAAAGTGTATTTTTCTAAAATGTTTGTATTAGTGCCATCTGTTTTTTTTGTATATATGAATACCGCACAAAAGTCCCAACTGCTCCCAACCGTCTGGAGCCAGTGAGACTATGACATCCCCAATTGGGGAATGTTGTGAGGCTGAAGGTCAATACGGGAGGGGAAGGAGAAGGGGAAAATCAAGGTGGGGAAATACCTGGCTATTCAAATCCGGTCACCAAACACGGCTAAAATCCATTTCAAGCAACGTTTCGATTCTGA
Source organism: Halesus radiatus (assembly GCA_022606495.2). Taxonomy (NCBI): domain Eukaryota; kingdom Metazoa; phylum Arthropoda; class Insecta; order Trichoptera; family Limnephilidae; genus Halesus; species Halesus radiatus. Next base: position 83,113 of record JAHDVE020003326.1, on the reverse strand, counting down.
ATGGTGGTCTTTCACCAGGGCGATTCAGAGAGCATCTTCCACTCTGAAACGTGCGCAAATGTAATATATATTATTTTTAAATGAATTAATTCTGAAACAGCACATATTGATTAAATAAAATTTACTTGCGCACGCCATGATTTGAACCCGCGACCTTCGGATTCGTAGTCGAGAGCCTTACCCCTCGACCACGGAGGCCGTCTGTGAGTGCGTATCACGTTTCGTTCTTAAATACCTGATTCATATTTTAGGCCCACCCATACAAAAATCATTTAAAAACTCTCCCATTGTAAAATTTTTGATTTACTTTAATGGTTGAAAACAAATTAATTCAGGATAGACAAAGCTATTGTGTTTTCTTTAACCCTTCAAATTTTGTGAAAAAAATATAAATTGTCTTATAAAAAGTAGATGTTTTTTTCACGGTTAAAAATCTGAATGATACGGTTTTTCTTATTAAAGCCTTATCAAGATCGGCAGAGAATGTACGGAACCAATAAAAGTTTCCATCACGCGACCAGTTTAAATAATCATAGATAATATTAAAGTGAAGCCATTAATATCAAATTTATGGCGGGGATGGATACTATTTTTCCGCATTTTTATGATGGCTGATAATTTAAAATGTCTCCCTGGATCATCATGGATAATAACTTGTAGCGGGTGACCCAAGAAAACGCCGTATTTCCTCAGATGTCGACAGTTTTATTGTAATTAAATATTTTCATGATTTATTTCGAATATCGTTTCGAATTAGTTTTTTAAAATAAGCTCGATATTCAAGCAGTGGCGGTTTTCTTTAAAGTGCGTTTGTGCAGTGAATACCCAATACAAAGATAATTGGACAAACTTGTATTACGATTTTAGCACACTTTAAACAGCGCGCTTTTCAAATTCCGTGCTAAAAAATCCAATCTAACACTGGCCGAGAGAGAGTCAGAAATCATTCCCATACGTGCGATATGAATTCAGCACCTATGAAACTTTCTGTTCTAAGAAATTGTTCATAGAAAAACTTGTGGCTCGTCACCTTCAATCTGTGAAAACGTGCAAACCTGTGAGCTGCCCGTGTGTGCAGCGACTATGAGATTTATAATACCGAATCGGTATGCAATAATACCTATTTTTCAAGAATCAATACATTTTTTCTGTGATTATCGTAATTTAAGTTGTTATTAAAATAAGTTAATTACTTAAAATGTTTCTTTTCTGATGAAAACGTCATTTCCTTGCGTAAATTGTGATTTTAGTTTTTAAAACATTTTCTTATAACCAACGATACAGGCTCTTTAATGAATCGCCAATTTTTATCTTCTCGGTCAATCGCTAATCTCTGGTGCAGCGTTAGGATGAAATTCATTTAGATCTAGGGAAAAATATGTAATAATTATGGAAAAAAACCAACAGCATGTCGGAATTTTTTCTTCATCTTTTTAATCTCCGATTGAACTTCCAATGAGATGGGCCATGAACCTCCACTGTTTGGAAGTGACCGTGTACTTTATATGCGATGGTCGTGATTAGGTTGACACATTTTTCGACATGAAGTGACAAAATTTGTCACATTGTATATTAAAACAAGAAGGAGGAAGCAAGGAGGAAATCCAGTTAAAAATTATTTTCGAATGTGAATTCTGATCGAAGATTCGGGTCAAAATGTGTCCAAGTCACGGTATTTTAAGAAATAATATTGAATAAGTTCTTCTAAATAGTTATTCTAACCATTCAAAAAAAATTCAGAAGTTCTCAGCATAAATTGCATTTGTCGTCACGGAGAACATAATTTTGGAAAGGTGGAAGGAAAATCCACGGTATCAGACCGCTCGCTAACAAAATACACTTGTTTTTTATTGAAATATTATGTGTTATATTAGTTTATAACAGTTAATCCCAACAGTTACGTAATATGGTTCAACTACACACAAATATTTAAATTTATTGAAAAACATTGACTTTTATTTTTGCACCTTTTAATTGCCAATCTAACTTAACCGCCCGTCCTTTGGGTTATTATTCAAAAAGTAGATAAAAAAAAACATCGTTTTTTTCATTAGATTTCGTAATAACAATACGTGTGACTAGTGACGTAACTTGTATGGAAGAGTCGAAAATAGCCGAACACATCCGTTAGACCTCGAAATACTAAACGAGATGACGCAGGAACAAACTTGACGTATACGAATGTTTTGTGGGTTTTGGGTATGGCTTTTTTGTACATGAACGTACGGGATACGGCTTGTTGCGTTCGGGCGATAATATAGCGGCCGTATCACGTACGTTCGTATGGGTAGGGCGGTTAACTAATTTTGATATTTTTCAAAATGACCGAAGCTGTGCTTTTTTTCCCCACACCCAATACCTTCTAAATAAAACGCTCGTATTTCTTTCCATACTTATCAGTCTGATCAATCTGCCTTTCTTGACGAAAGCTCTATTCGGGAGGCGGTGGGGAATTCCCTTATTATTTATTCGGGGGAAAAATTTCATAAAGTCAAATTAGCATTTTGATATGCGTTCGACGTTTTGTGGGACAGCCACCCCCCGATTGCCGAATGGCATGCATTATATTATTATTTCATCCCTGATTTAAGGGATGAGATTGTAATTATTTATGAAAATGGCTTTTCCTTATTTCTGGAAAAAATGATCAAGGGTTGATTTCCATACCTATCTTTCGAGTTAATCAGTGAGTAAACTTTTTGACTTAAATTTCTAAAGTGGTGTATTGTTTTTTCTCGCCAATTGGTGACATTATTGCCCCCGTAGTGTGCTGGTTCGCATTGTTGACTTTCGCTCCGAATGTTATTAACTCCATTCCAATTGTGGGTATTCTAAACATGATTATAACGCTACGCGCTCACAGATGGCGTTAATTTACGTATTTTTGAAAAAAAAAAACAAAAAACTTTTTACACGTAATGCTCTTAAATATTGAGATGAATTGTTTGTTGGAGGGTATACATTCTGTATATGAAATGGACTAAATTGTTATTGTAGGTTTAAAGCTGATCCTTCAGGAAACTTACAAAATATTTTATGACTTTGTGTTACAATAATTCAAATTAAAAATGTCGAAAGAATTCAGCGAAAAAATTAACGTTTCATTAATTTTAATTTTAATATTATTCCCTTGGAAGAAAAAAACTGCACGTTATTATTAAAAAAAAAAAAAATTCGAACCCTTGAAGACAGAAGAAGGATAAGCGACTTAAGTTTCTCTTTTTAAATTATTAATTCGGAGATCGACTGTTGCGAACTCCTGAGTTTTGTCAACATAAGGATACCCACACCACACATCAGCCATTTTTCAATGTCACCTTTCACAAACAAATTATGTAGGAAATTTGTCAATTCCTCTCCTAAACGAATATATCTACAAGTCATATCGACATTTTTAATAAGGCAAATTCAATGTTTGAAAAACGTTTCTCATTAACTTAGGCTATTTTTTGTTAAATCCAATTTGTAAACCATTGTACCTAATTCTTATTGTGTGCAGTCTTTGTTTTAGTACTAACACTTTTATATAAGTTAATATTTGTTTGCTACCAGTTTTTTTTAGTAACGCTTGTTTGAAAATTGTAAAATGGCCCCGATTTAAAAGTTTGCTTTTGACGCAGTTATCATTAGCGGTTTGCTGAAGAAGTATTGTTGGTTGTTATTTGCTGCAATAAGTAACTCCAGACCATCTTTTTATAAGTATTGACGTTCTGACTTAAATATTTGGTTATAATTTTTTTTAATAACAGTAATACGGTAAGCCCTCAAATTTAGACAAGGTACCCGCGAGCCAAAATCGGCCTTAAGCTCCTTTCATTTCAAACACGATAAGGTCGATTCGCAGTCAAAACGGGACCTGGAAATCGTTGATATGCCAAAAACCACCGTCCGTCTAACGAATTTTAAACAAAATAAGGCTCAGATTCGTTCAAACCGGCCACCCTAAAGTCTCGCCAACCGAAAATCCACCGTCGGCCTATCGACGTTCAAAGAACATAAGGCTCAGAGTTGGTCAAGTCAAGTTTCAAAACCCCCCAAAATACACAGTCGCGGGTGACTTCGGACCGGCTTAAAAATCTTTCTAACACACACTCCTTGCTTCATCCACATTACAACATATTCTAAATATGTACGAACCAATTGCAGGACTGCAATAGGCAAAACTTAGTTCATAGTTAAAATAATTGTTAAAGTTTCAATTTTTTGCAGCCCACCAAAACGCACGAAATCTATGACTTGTTGTTCGTGACGTCACACGAGTAGTCAGAATTGGCGGTTTTGGTAGGCGGTAATCGATATTGTATGCATTCCATGCAAAACTTCGAGATCTGTTAGACTAGAAAAATGAACCGCTTTTAATTGAAGGAAACATTGTAAAATGTCAGCGTCTCGTCACTATTGTGGGTAGGCGCATTGTACCAGTATAAGTGCAAAAATACATCCATATCCCCAACTGGTAAATAATTTATCAGCGTTCCATAAAATCCATTACTACGCAAAATCCAATTTTTTTACGACCAAAACTGCAAGACTAGGCTCTGGACCTAATATATTCGTAACAGGTATACGTATTATGATACCGCCGTATATCGGATATATCAATACTGTTCCACAGATATTAGCGTTCCGACCGTTCCTAGATATTAAAAGATATTTTGGTATTCATGTCTATTGAATACTGATTTGGTATGTGATAATAATAATAATATTTTTTGGATGATTCGTATAGCGCCATTGCGGTGATTTTTCACAAACGTTTTGTCCCCCAATGCTAATAATCAGTACTGGCGTTACTGACCGTTCTCGATGTATTCAATATTAATCGTTATATAATATTAACAAATCTTTGGTATCCCCGCTATTTCAATAAAAATTATTCCTTCTTGGTCAAATATAAAAATGAAAATTATAAAAAATAGCTAGAAATGACAAAACATGAAAAATTAACGAAATTTTAAACTGTTATGCTTCGGATACTATTAGGTCTACAGATACTACTTTGATTTCAAATTGTAGCAACCTTTGTCTACTTTAAAAAGTTTTAAATTATCTATTCTGAAAATATTGTTATTACATTTCAAAATCGACAAAAACTGAATAAAGGTCGAAAGTTTTGATTTTTTTTATCTCGACTACAAAACCGGAGGTCGCGGTTTCAAATCCCGACGTGCGCATGTAAATTTGATTTATTTAATCTGTGATGTTTCAATCTTAATTCGTTTAAAATAATATATACCAGTATGCATATATATATTGTATATTTGCGGCGCGTTCCAATATGGAAGATGGTTGAAATGGCTTTAACCATATTTGGTGACTAGATCTGAATAGCCAGGTACTTCCCCACCTTCCTCTTACCCATCGCCTTCCCCTCCCCATATCCTTTACCATCACAACATACCCCAATAAGGGATGCCATTGTCCCACTGTCTTCTAAAATATTGGAGTTGGAATTCATGACGTAAAAGTAAATGGCTGAAGAATTAATCAATTAATACAAAAATTATGTGAATAACATAATACCGGCAGACTGATATATCGATGTTATGTAATATCACAAAATAATAGGTATGATACTGGACTAAAATCCAGATGCTCATAAAGTTCGAGCGCTTAATACCTTTCTAGCTAGATTTTTTTCGGATTCGATTTTAACCGAATTTTTTGGGGTAATTTAATTTGCGTTTGGGGCGCATTGGGAGCCCTTCCCAGCCAGACTCTCCCAACCATAGCCTTGCACCGCAGTCGGTGGGATGGATTCATACGTCCGTCAGTCCTGGATACCCTGACCCCCAGCTTCCTACCCACCCTTTATACCTAATCCTTCCCTTGCTTTCCCTTTCCTATAAAACCCCCAAAAATAATTTTAAAAAACATGGAATCACAAAACAATAATAACATCATTACAACGGCGAGTAGTAGGCGTCCCCGGTGCAGGCCAAAAATGTTGATGAATTTTACCAACATTCGAGGCCTGCACAAAAATTTAAATTCTGTCCACCATCACCTTCAATCTCAACGCCCAAACCTTCTACTCCTCTCCGAAACGCAGATAGCTGAGCCTCCTGACGCCTCCTATCTGGATTGCCCGGGCTTCACCCTCGTAGGCAAGTTCAGACCAAAAGGAGGTGTTTGTTTGTATAGCCGAGCTGACGTCAACTGTGTGCGACTGTTGAGTCTGGAAAATTCCAGATTTGACGTAATGTGGGTGCGCGTCAGTCTTGCCAGTACGGTAAGATTTTACGCGTGTTTGTACCGCTCACCAAACCTCAGCGAATCAGACTAATCCGAGCTATTTAAACATTTGAGCGAAACTATTGATGACCTCTTACCCCGCTACCCTTCGGCCGAGTTCGTTGTTCTGGGGGACTTCAATGTTCATAATGAACCGTTGTTGAAGTCCTCATGTTCAACAAACTCGGCTGGCCGACAGGCGGAATTCTTTGCCCTTTGCCATGGGTTGGAGCAACTGGTTCAGGAGCCTACGAGGGTTCCTGATGTCCAGACTCACCGCTCCAATCTGTTAGACCTATTTTTAACCACCGAGCCACGTGGTTATGGGATTGATGTCGCAGCGCCTTTAAGATCGTCCGACCATTGCCTGGTGACGACATCAATCCCTATTAACTTCAGACCCCCAATTGAGAGGCTGAAGAGAAAAATGTGGCACTATAGGTCAGCAGATTGGTTCGGTCAGCGGGCGCATTTTAATGCTTTCCCATGGTCAGCTGTCTGTTTTCAGACTTCGAATCCGTCCAGATGTGCCCAGGAAATTAGTGAAGTCATCACATATGCGATGGATGGCTTCATTCAATCAATCATTAAAGAAACTGGCGTAGGTTCAAAGCCGTGGTTCAGTCGACAATGCTCCGAAGCAGTTCGACGAAAAAACGCGGCTTACTGAGCCTACAACACATCTCGAACGTCAGAAAACAGATCAACATATAACAAATTGGCAAAGGACAGTAAGAGAATCATCAATAGGTCAAAATCTGAGCACGACCTACAGATCAGTAAAAAGCTAGCTGCCTGCCCGCATGGCAGCAGGGCGTTCTGGTCGCTAGCGGGCTCCATAGGTCGCAATTTCTGCAAATCCAGTCTGCCGCCTCTTACCAGACCTGACGGTTCACTAGCAAACACTGTTACCGAAAAGGCCAACCTTTTAGGGAAAATGTTTGCAGAAAACTCGGCCCTCGACGACCGGGGTGCCATCCCGCCGTCGGTTCCTCACTGCGGCTTCTATATGAAAAGGCTGAGGATACGGCATCGGGATGTACTCCTTGTCTTACGGGGGCTCGATGTTAATAAAGCTAGTGGGCCTGACAGAATACCTGCCCTGGTATTGCAGAGGTGTGCTGCAGAAATCGCTCCAGTTTTAACAAAGCTCTTTAAAATGTCCCTGAAATGTGGCTCTGTGCCCTCTGGTTGGAAAAAAAGCGGTCATTCATTCTATACCTAAGAAAGGTGACCGCTCCAACCCGGCCAACTACCGCCCCATAGCGATCACATCAGTTCTGTCTAAGGTGATGGAACGTGTGATCAACGACAAACTGCTTACATACCTCGAGAAGAACAAAATCATTAACGACCGCCAGTACGGATTCCGGCGGAACCGCTCGTGCGGTGATCTTCTCGCGTATGTGACGCATATTTGGGGACGGTGCCTAGAACGTTATGGTGAGATTCAAACGGTCTCACTGGACATTTCTAAGGCCTTTCACCGGGTTTGGCACCGAGGACTTGTCAACAAACTGCCTTCTTACGGACTTCCCGTTTCCTTGTGTACGTGGATTGCCGACTTTTTGAGGGAGAGATCGATTCAGACGGTTGCTGATGGTTTCATCTCTTCCTCGCATTCAATAAATGATGGCGTCCCACAAGGATCGGTTCTATCTCCGACATTGTTTTTGTTGCACATCAATGACCTCTTGACATGTGCACCAATCCATTGTTACGCGGATGACAGTACAGTCCATGATTGCTTTTTGTTTGACAAGCCCCAAAGGGCACACAAACTCCAACGGGTCAGAGGGCTTTGAAACAGAGAATGGACGGTTACCTCGAGAGGGTCTCCTCTTGGGGTAAGAATAACCTCGTCGAATTTAATGTTTCAAAGACCCAATCATGTCTGATTACGTCTAAAAGGGACCGAAATGACAATCTAGTCTCCTTTAATGGAAGCAATCTTCCCAACAAGCCCTCCATTGATATGCTTGGTGTAACCTTAAGTGATCAGCTCAGGTATGGGGTCTCCATCGAAACCCGAGTAAAGTTAGCCTCTCAGAAGCTGGGCGTGTTGTACAGATCCCGCAGATACTTTAATAGTACACAACTGCTGACCCTGTACAAATCGCAAGTGCGCCCCATTGTAGAATTTGGCAGCCATCTCTGGTCGGGAGTCCCAAAATATCTGAAAAAAAACCTTGACTCTGTGCAGAAACGGGCGGTCCGTTTGATAGATTCGCCTATCTTAACAAATGGGTTGCAATCTTTGGAGCACAGACGTCGGGTGGGAATGCTGTCCTTGTTCGTATATCTAATAGTTCAGCATTGCTCACACAATTCATTCAAATTCATATTTACAAAAAAACATTGCAACAGACTCCCTTTCTCTAAAACCAAACAATGAAGTGTATAAATACTCGTACACGTCATGCAGCTTCTAAGCGAATTCGGCGCATCTTACAATTTAAAATATGATTTTACATGATCTTTATATTGGTTTATTCTGAAACCACATTCGAAGTTAAAAAATTTCCTCCCCGATAATTCGCGAATTTTCCAAATTTGTGCTGAAAGATTTCCCACCAAAATTGAACTGTCATTTTTCCATCTTCCCTGAATTGGTTTATTTATTTATTTAGATCATTAGATTTCCCCACCCAAATGACATACCCCACAGCGGGTTGATATCTCCCATTCGTTTCAATTTATTCTGTCAAATTAGGGGTTAGCGCAGGCGTTCTGTGCATGATTTTATTTTGTGAAGATAATTTGATATCGTGAATTCGTTTGAACAACAACTGACAATCTGACTGTGCCAGTCATATTTTTCCAATTTCTTTTTTTGTGATCGCCACGATTTTTATTTATTTATTACATAATAATATTAGTTATTGTTGTGTTTTACATTCTTTCTGTTGTTGAAATAACGTTGATTTCCCACTGTTTCTTATAATATTAAGAAAATACCTAAATAATTGTCTATTTGGATTAGGTTGTTGTTAGCTGATATTTTGTTTTTAATAACATAGATTTCTTTCTTGGGTTAATGCTTAAACTTTAAGGCAAAAAAGGAAGAAAAAGCTCAAAGCTTAAAGCTTTAAACTCAAATCTCAAAGGTTAAAGCTCAAATCTGAGATTTTAAAGCTCAAAACAAAAAACTCAAACTCAAAGTTTGAATCTCAACGCTATAAAAAATAAACTCAAAGCTTAAAATTCAAGACTAGAAAATAAACTCAAAGCTTAAAGATCAATGCTTAAAGCTCAACGCCTACAGCTCAAATCTTATAGCACAAAGCTCACAACTAAAAGATCAAAACTTAAAGCTCAATGCTCAAAGTGTCACGAAAGCTAAACCTCCGAACCCATAACAAAACTACTGGGCATACTTGCAAGTAAGAGTCTACGCGTGAGGCTTATAATCTTCGTTTATATATTCGTAAGGCTCTGCAAAACAGATTTTCTATGTATATATTATAAATATCCTTTAAAACTGGAGGTTTTATGTACTTAAAAAAATATATATATATATTTTTGAAGATAATCTCTAATCAGTCAACGGGCTGAAAATATAATTATTTGAAATTCCCTCGATAGAAAAAAAATCGTAAATTTTACTGAAAATTAAAAAGAAAACGGGTTTGTTCTGTTATTTAACAAGTTATAGATTTAAAAAAATTCATAGTGTTTCTTTAAATGCTACTTAAGACATTCGTATTGAGATTTTTGATCTATCTTAAATATGTCCTGGTTTATTAATATTTTTAGAATTTCACTTATGCCCATTTATTATAAACGCTCTTCACATTGGCGCGCTCTTTCTATCTTTCGAATGATCATATCTGCCTTTCAACAGCGGTTAGTCGGAATTCAGAGCCGATGCTAGACAAACCTCTCGCCTAAATCTAAATTCTCGGAGATTAATGCGAGGCCTTAAAGCTCTAAGCTTAAAACTCAAAGGTGTTAAGTAAAGGTAGAAGCTAATCCTCTGAACCCATCACAAAACTACTGGGCGTACTTACCTATTTACGAGTCTACGCTTGGAGCTTTCAGTTATTATTTTTTGTTTATAATGCTTTGGCAGCCACCCTTGAGGTGATATTTCGCCACAAAAATGGCGCTATGGAAATTAGCCAAAGATTATTTTACTAGCTATTATTAGAAGGTAGGCACAGTAGTAACGGGTGTCGCATTGCAACGTAACGTTTGTGACTCTGGCTAATTTATCAAGGCGAAATCTAGCACGAATGCCTTCGAGTCGTTACTTTAAAAAGTCACCCTTGCGCCCTGCGCTCTGTGCCTTGCGCCTCGCTGCGACTGATTTTACACGGAATGAGTTGCCCACTGCAAATATGACTAAGTGCTGAACAGCTTGGTTACAAAATAAGCAACCCTTTATGAAAAATTTACTTTAGATCGGTTTATTAGTCGAGCGGTTCATAACGTCTTGTTCTCACCCAGCGGTCGCCAGTTCAAATTCCCTGCTAGGTAAGTTTCTCATTGTTGCACAACGCTTTCCGCCTATTTTTTTTCTATGTTATTTAGTTTCAATACATATTTTTTTCATTTAGTTATATAATAAAATTTTAATAAGCTAATAAGACAATTTGTTTTTCTTAGTCCTCCTTACTAGGGTTTCCTGTGCGGAGGCGGACTAGGTTTTATTTAAAAACTGATTATTTTAAGCTCCTACGAAGAACCTACCTCATCGTCTATCCTGGGTTCGATTCCCAGTTGCTACTGTTTTTTTTTTATTCTTAAATTTAATTATGAAAAAAAAATTAGCCACTCATCTCACTACGACAATCCTGTCTTGAGATGAGCGGCTTTACAATTTAACGGTTATCTTTTTCTTTTCTGCATGTTTTCGGTTTCATTATGAGAGTTATTAATATTATCTTCAATGATCAAAAATATACTTTAAATACGTAGCATGCAAATTATACAACACACTGCCAGCTACTACTAGACAAAACACTGAACAAATTTAAACAAGAATAAGGTGATCCAATTATTGCTAACTACCGTTTTGAATCTATATTTCTCTTTAGGCATATGCAATCCAATTTTTATTTTTATATTTACTTTTAGCTGGATTATAAAACTTCCAAAACATTACATATGTGTACAACCTAACCTCTATACATCTGCATAATAATAATAATGTTTTATTATCTTCTTTTTTTTATAATATCCAAAAATTTATATTCCTTATTTTTGTTCTTACGTATAATATATGTATCTCCTACGCCCGTCTCGACACAGGATTTTTCCCAGTAAGAGAGACATCGAATAATCCTTTATAATTATATTCTTCAAAATAATAAAAATTTAAAAAAAATAAAATAAAATATGGCGGTCGCTATGTCTTCTGAAAATTGGTTGAAAGAGGTGAAAGAAGATTGGAACTGAAATTTACCGTAAATTTAACCAGGCTATGTACCGGCTCCGTCTTATGGAGACCTCGTTTAGGTGTTTTGAGTTTTAGTGAAAAGAAACACTTTTGAAGTTGGACTATAACATTTTTGGTATTCTGATTTTTTTTAAAGATCATATATTTTACACGTAATTTTAATTTTGGTAGCCTACCAACCTTAAACTTATGGTATTTTATTTTGACATTCATTATTGTTATTGCATTTCATGTCATTTTATGTTTGATCTACTATTTCTGGAACAAAACCAAATTTTCCGATAACTACACAGCATCGGGATCTGCCATAATTTTCGTGATGCAATTCATAATATATATATATATATGTAGAATAATTTTCTCGGTTTATCCGCGTAATGTAGTCCTTAGAAGGACTTTTTAACTCCTGACGTTTCGGACAAATCACATTGTCCATCTTCAGAGGCCTTATGTCTTGAGTTTTGTTTTGAACTGATCGCTTGAGCGTGTCCGTTTAATCCAAAAGTCAAAACCTAAGTGGTTGCAAATCATTTTAATAGTCTAGGACGCAGAACGCGTGTAGATAAAGGGGTGGGGGTAGGGGTGGGGCATTTAATAGGCTGTTTACGCATAGTAACCGGGTTATTTTTATTTAAGGAAGTTGAGGGTAATTCTAATAATTTTGGAAGTGATGTTATCGGGGAATTTTGATCGATTATGACTTTCCAAGTGTCGGGAATTCTAATTGAGTCATTTCTAGTATTCATATTGTTTTTATGTTTATGAATTTCGATGGCTTCGCGGTAAATTCTTCTTGTTTCATTGAAAAGGCTGGCTATTGTCGTGGTATTATCAAAATCTATTTTATGACCTTCATTAAGGACGTGTTGTACTAAACCGAGAAAATTATTCTACATCTTACACCCGTGAAAATCTCAACCATAACATATATATATATATATTTAAATATATTCACTCGACATTGGTACCATTCTAAACTGTAATACTTTCACTTGTCCGTAACATTTTGCATTTGTCAATTAGTATCCAATCACGTACCTATACAATTTTTTAATTACTAACGTGGAAAGTGGTGTTTATGACCCAATGATGTGCATTATTTTACAGATAGGAACTACCTTACAGACAGATTTCGCTTACGTTTGTCCATTTATTATAATATTGACTCTCAATTTTAAATTATATATCACCTATTTTTCGACTGCCTTTCAATGTTGAGTAATTTTCGTGGCATACCGTAGGCACTGCACTCGGGCGTCGTTTGCAAAATGCGCCGCTTGGTTCTGACACTATAATTTGCATGCGAAAAAGTCTCGCCAAAGTTTTCTTCCCGATCAAAAGTTCGCTAAAGCAGGAAATTAAATTTATTAAATCCCTGCAGACTTTCATATATTACCCATTATGGTCGTGATATCCGAAAATCGTTCGTGGCCTCCGCAATGTCCCAAGTCTCTTAGCATTTTGATTTATAGTTTCGTTTTGCTAAGTTTCAAGTAAATGTTTTAATGCCTCCTTTACTAACAAGCATTAGTCACTCTCTGCAAGTTAAAGCCATAACTCCTTACTAATCGAACCTACAGTTTTTTTTTCCTAAAAAGGTAAGAAATCTTTTTTTTTAAATTTTTTTTTTTACAGTAACTCCACACAGGAGACCCTGAGGGAAATAATTTCCCTCAGGGCCTATATCATCTTTGGGGATGATGTGTGGAGGGTCTTTTAGAGGATAGGAAGGAGTGAACTTGGGTCTTGAAGAGACCCATGTTATAGGATGGAGGAAACACAGAGGCCGGTAGTTCATTCCACAGCCGAGCTGTTGAACACGAGAATGAATCGTAGAAGCGACCCGTTCTCATGTGACAAATGTCAACCGTGTGCAAATGTTGGGCGCGCGTTTGGCGTGTTTCCCGACTTTGACTATTATTAATTGATTGTAAATCAAATTTAGTAATGTTTTTCTTAAGTTCTGCAAGTATTTTTAGTTTTTATTATTGTGACAGCTTTTTCGGCGTTTAAGGCCATTTTCAAACTGTGGTTAATCCACATTGTGCATTACAATTAATAACATTTTATGTACCTTAAATTTTAAAATAAAAATAAATAAATGGCGTTCTACGAATTAAACACAAAAACAATTAATAAGTAAAAAATCATTTTTACAATTTTTTAAATTTTACATTTTTCAGTTTGCGCTGAATTTTCCTTTTAAATCAATATTGTAATTACTATTTAATTCTTCTTCTACTGCCATTTCCTATCGGAGTTTGGCTATCATCAGATCAGTCTGCAGGCTGCAGCCTGGAATAACTCATTGGAACTGCTCGCGTACCAGTCTCAGATTTCGAAAACATGAAGTGCGGCGTGTACCTCGACTACGACGTTTTATTCATTATTTTTCCAATTTTATATGAATTTAGTCGAACCTGATTACATTATGCAGGTTTATAACGAAAACACGCTTTTGACGTTCAAAACGACAGCATTCTTTAAATGTACGCATTTTTTCATAGAGTCTTCCATGGATGCAACGAGTGTACCTACTTCTAGCTTATACTGAACAAAATTTGGCGCCTTGTTACTTTTAGTCCCAAATTCTTGGAATGATATTTTACAGTACCTTATCGGGTACACATTCCCATTGCATGAAAATAATATTAAATATTAAATAAATAAATCAAAGTATATAAAAATAAATTAACCTGCCTTTCTTATAAAATAAACTATTTTCCCCATCACTATAAAATTGACTAACTTTGTACCTTTAACTATAATAATTAACCGCTTTATAGACTCAATTATACATAACTCATTCAATAAGCTCACGTTTGTGTTCCTACACATCTCTTATTGTAATCAATGCTCATTTATTAGAAATCACTTTTCCATTCCAAAAATCTCTCTCTGTGTGAATCAACAATAATTTATCTAATTTCCTTTAAAAAGCCAAGAAAAGATTAGGAGGGATTCACAATCGCGACCGTTCGCGTGTGGTCATCATTACCATTGTTTATTTTATGTCTGTTTGGGTATTTTATAATAGACGTCGATTGTGATGCCGGTAGATTGGCATCGTGTTCTCTTTAGTCTTCAGCGACCGGCGGGGCTCATCCAACGTTACTTATTTCTTTTGAGTACGACTTGCGACGTTAATCCATACAAAACCAGTTACTGCATGTTCTACAGATGTGTCAACCTGTGTTCATTTGAAGCACGCATTCATTATTATTAAATTATTCTAAGATAGGAACCTACGTATTTCTGAAACTCTTATTCCTAGGCGTACGTATCTACCAATAGGGAGCAATAACATTTGTTATTAATTAGTCAGTAATTGTTTGTTGGAAGATTTAAGATAGAAGAAAAAAGATCTGTACTAAAAATAGTCGGGTGTCTACATAAATTATGAATACTACATATTTGAACTTTGTGGAGGCATGAGATACCTAACTTTAAAAAAATTCTTTGTTTTAGCCACTTTATTAGATTCATACATTTGTCGATGTTGATTACAACCTTCCCTGACCGTAGTCGTATATAAGTTTATATTATTATTCCGAAGAGGGCTGCGGAAGTGTTATTATTATTAATATTATTATTATTATTATTATTAAAAAATAAAATAATGTCATTCAACTTGGTACACGGCAGTAAGTACCTATCTATTTAAATAATGATTATTCGTTCCGTTCCGGACGATTAAATACGCCTTCTCCTGTAGACTGCCAGATTTTTACTAATTCAACTGCCAAATTATTACAAATTCAAATGCCACAATATTACAAACTCTTGTTGCCTGTAACGCCATTACTCATTTTAGAAGTCGAATGAATTTTTACTTATCTTATTTACTAAATACAAAATTACCTATCGCGGTATTATTTTTTTATTATATCGTAAAATCTAATCTTCTTCTTCTTCTATTTTTCTTCTATTATTATTTATTTTATTCCGACCTTGATAAAATTTTGCACACTTCAGATGAAGGTCTCTCTCTACAATATATTTCGAAAAACCACCCCCATCTCCCTTTCTCACCCCTTAAAATTGAATTTAGATTCTTCTTGATGAAATTTAGTTTGCAAAATAAGAGGGAAATTACTGGGTAGGGAAAACACGTCACAACCTTAAAAAATTTGCTCCAAACCATTTATAACACCGGGCAACGCCGGCTACTTCAGCTAGTAATATTATAATATGCATTGCGTTCATCTCGTAAAAATTAAAAATAATCGTTTTCTTCCACGATTTGTTTGAAAGAATCTTTATAATTTCGGTACTATTACCGCCATCTGCGATCGAGTTTCCAAACTAGAATGCGTCTCCGCTAACCGCTTCAGTATTAGCGCCCCCCTATGAGTAGCAAATCTTGAGAACCTTTTTGTTTAAAAATGTTATTGTTATTATTTTACCATCTCTGTGTAAATTTAACACCTGGAAAAGTTTTTTTTCTCACGCGTATCACATGGAAGTCATCTCACCTTCATATTTATATCAAATAAACGATTAATATACAAATATTGTGCTCCAAACAATGGCGTTTTTTGACAGATTCATTATTGAAAGGTATTAATAGTAGGTACGCACAAAAGTTTTAAGTAAGTAAGTAAGTACTTTTAAAGACTACGTAAGTACTTTAAAGTGGCCCTAAGAAAAACGTACCATAGAAATAAAATAAACGGTTTTAAATAAAATGCTCCAAATAACGTCAGATCAAAAGTTTTACTGGGAAAACCAGTATAAAAACCGTGGGGTTAGAAAAAACGGTTGGGTTAGCAATGTGTTGTTGGAATTATCTAATTGGGATTAATAATGAGATTAACCCTTTCAGACCTGAATTGAAACTGATCCTTGTCAACTTGACCTTGTACTCGTACATTTATTTGAAAACTTTTAGTGTATTTTTTTTTCAATTCTCAGGAGTCATTGGTTCTTTCATTTGAAAGAACATTAGGTCTCTAAGGGCGCGTGTCACTTAACATAACAAATCATAACAGTGTATACGAAACAAAAACAAAAAACAACATTTGAATAATTCTAGAAAAATTACATCAGTATTAACACTTTCTCGGACACATAATTTTAGAGGAGGTCTAATATGACACAACGTAGCTAACATAGTTAAAACTCAATAAAAAAAATAGCGCGCAAAGTCAGCCATGACAGCTATAATTGGAAGACGAAACCTTTCAATTTTTATTTCGTCTATATTAGGGAGGGTTATAAAAAATTCTTGTATTCGAAATTCGTACGGTACGAAAGGGTTAAAATCAATTGATGGGTCCATAGCAAGGGTTAAGTTAGTCTCTCACACGCATAGAGTAGGTATCTAACTACACACCTATATAACAAGAAAAGTCATAGTTCTTTGTTTTTTGTTGTTGTTGTTTTTTTTTAATTTGCCATCTGAAGAAGATTCATTCCTGCTGGGTTGCTGGCGATTTAACATCTAAAATGGTCATCCCGTCTTCGCTTCCATATTCATGTTTAAATATTATAATTAAATATAGTCTTAATGTTAATATTAATAAAGTATTTAAGATTAAAATTAAAATTAAAATCACGTTGGGGTCACCATTTATTATAGGTGTTAATGTCGGATTAAGTGGGCGTAGTTATGCAGAAAGCGTCCAACAAGCATACAGATGAACAAGAGATGTTTATATGTTGAAAACATCCAAGCTCCAAATTTAATAACAATATACGAAAACTGATAATCACTCTACGAATGCCGCAATACGCCTTTGTGTTATCAAAATTGAAAAAACCTTTCTCTCAGCTTCATCTTTTTGGGTTGGATGCTCTCTGCATAACTGCGTCCATTTATAGCTGATTCTAAAACGGTTTTTTATCACTGGTTGACGTGTCGCCAATGGCGAACTTCGATATTCGTCCTGCTTTGATCGCTTGCAACAGTCGCATAAGAAAAAAAGATGTTGAAATGCAGGCGAAGATGGGTAGTAACTAGTGACTACAAAAGTAATATGTGTTTGTTATCTAACCTTCTCAACAAAATTAGAGTGCTTTAATAAAATCTGAAAAAAGTTACTCCACGCCACTGATTTGTTTCATATTAGGCTAGATTCTACAGAACATTGTTTTTATTCGACATAAAAAAATTCTACCTCACTATTTTTTTATCGAAAAGCTGGAAAATGTTTCGGTTATAAAAGGGGCGGCTTTTTACGGACAATGTTGGAATTTTTAAAAAAATACTGTTGGAAGTGCCAACTAAAAAGTTTCAACCGATATTGTCCTGGAAAATCTGACAAAATACACTACACGCTACTACGTAAGAAGCAGTGGCGTACAGTCCACAGCGGTTGAAAAGCTGTGCCCACCCTAAGAAAAATGTACCATAAAAATAAATTAAACGGTATTTAAAATAAAAATTCTACAAGTAACGTCAGATCAAAATCAATTAATAGACAAATTAATTTGTGCTGTTTCACAATTAATTAATTTAAAAATAATGTGTAGTATATTTGCGCACGTTCCAGAGTGGAATATACTTTCAATGTCGCCCTGGTGAAAGACCACCATTCAGAATTGAAACGTTGCTTGAAATGGCTTTTAGCCGTGTTTGTTGACCCGATCTGAATAGCCAGGTATTTCCTCACCTCCCTCTTCCCCTTCTCCTTCCCCTCCCCAATACCTTCAGCCTCACAACATTCCCCAATTGGGGATGCCATAGTCTCACTCGCTCCAGACGGTTGGGAGCAGTTGCGACTCTTGTGGGGTATTCATATAAAAAAGCCTTTTTACTTAAATGGACGGTATGCCTAGTTAGCCCCTCGCCTCCCTTATTTTGGTTTCTTCCCCTTCCGTGTTTGGGCATTTCTATGTATTATTCATTTTTCTCTGATTTTTCCATGAATTTAGTACGCTCATTTATTCAGTTGACCACAGCGATCAGTGTAAGATGGTGATAAAATCATTATTTCAAATATTCAATACACAATTAATTATTCATACCCCCACTTAAAAAACTAAACACAGCCTACCTTTGGTCACATACTGCACGCCACTGGTAAGTAGGCGCCCAACTTCAAGCTATAAAATATAAGATTTATTAAATTTTTAAGAAATCCGTGTCAGGGGACAACTTACAATGGTCCTACAAAAGTCACATCACGGGTAAGTAGGTGCATATGTTCGTTTGTTTGAAATTGGCCCGTTGGTCTTCGAAATTGCGAATTCGGCCTCAGCAGTGGAGCACGCGCCGACGACTCCGTCCGCTAAAACAGAAGAGGCCGAAACAATGGAGGAGCGGCGTGGGTCGGCCCCCTTTGTTTTTATTCCCCGACTATTTGACTTTGGAACGTTTTATTTGAAAATACGGGGTGGTCCCGCCGCCCGCCGTCCAATGCCATCCTACTGTCATTTTCAAATTTCGAATGGTTTCTTATTGCTGTTTGTGACCCTTTGACGTGTTTGTTTTTTTGGTGTTCGAATGAGGTTGTCTCCTACAACGAAATTTTATGTTATTTATAAACCCACATATCATGTTAATTAGAGCTTGCTGAGAACAGAATATGAATTTTTTTAAATACCGAATAGTAACGTAAATTGCAAGCTGTCAAAATGTTGACATTTTAGGAGAACCTCGCCGGCCGGCTGATAAGTGTGTAATATCACGGTACATAAAATGACTGGCGCGGCAGTATGCGGTACTTCCATTCGAAATGTCAATTGGACTGAATTCTATCTCGTGACATCACGAGTATTTTGAACGGTCGTTTTACCCATGTTCACTTTGAAAGCTCAAAACTTCGTCATTTTTTGAGATATCGATTACTGAACGAATAATATCATAATTTTTTTTTTTTTAACTTATTAAAGTTTTTATACCTCATTGTAATATTTAATCATTTAAGAAGATAATATTCCGATTGCAATTGTGCAATCATCATAAGGATAGCAGCCAATAATATGAGATTTAAAAATGGAGGATAATATTAACAAGTTTTGAAACTTGAAGTATGATATCGGTCTAGATGGCGCAAATTGAACTGGTCTCATTAGCTTAGTCGGTAAAGCGGTTGTCCCGGATAGACAGAGGTCCTGGGTTCAAGCCCCAGATGCGACTGATACCTTTTTATTTTTCTGTTGTTTTTTTCGGATTCGTGTTACATTTGGGATGTGTTAATATTATCTTCATCGACGATTAAGAATTATAAACAGTTACTTACTATTTTATACTCTACTGTCATGTTTTTTTGTGGCGTGCATTGCTCCTAAACCAAGGATAGGCTGTAGCTTTTCAGGCGTTTATTATCATTACTCATCACGTCATAACGCACGTGGTATAAGGCGCTCAAGGCAAATTGCAACCATAAAATTAGAAAATTATCAAGCATAAACAATTTGTTGCGGGGAACGATCACGAAATAAGGAATTTCAGGATTTTTTTTTCTCGTAAATCTGACACAATTAAGGTTGGCACAGCTTTTCAGCCTCTGTGGGCTGCACACCACAGCTGTAAACTGTATGTACGAGTACAGAATTAACATAAATAAAAAATTAAATAAAAAAAATTATCGAAGAAAGCGATCGGTTTGTGGCTTGATATTGTAATTTAAATGAAATAATTTTTTGTTTTGTTTTAAGCCACTTTATTTTATTTATATTTATGCATTCTTAAAACAAATAATTTATTTAATTGAATTTAAATAAAAAAAACTAGTAAAATTACGAAAGGCGATAGTTTTCAAATCAAAATGTTTTTTTTTTGTTTCCATGAATTTAGTAAATAACGTGTACGCTTAATTATTCAGTTGGTCATAACAATCACCGGAAAATTATAATAAAATAGTCATATAGACTATACACTGCCTGCCTTTCGTCATTAAGCAATGCACGCCACTGGTTATTAAGTACCAAAGTAATGTGTTTCCTCTAAAAAAGTTTTATCTATCTCATGGCATAGTTTTAAAAGACTTTTTACCACGTTATTACAAATATAGGGGTTTGTAGTTTCACTTACTTAGATAAGTAGGCGAAAACAGCGTTCGAATTTTACATCACTACTCACTCACGCAATCACATTCGAAATAAAAGTAAAGTTGAAATGTTTGAACACATGTCACGTTTGATTGACAATTGGTCCGATGATTAGCGCCATTTTGAATTGATTACTTTTGAAGGGTCTTCGTTAACCGCCGTTTCTCTTGAAAACT
Organism: Halesus radiatus; assembly: GCA_022606495.2. Lineage (NCBI taxonomy): Eukaryota > Metazoa > Arthropoda > Insecta > Trichoptera > Limnephilidae > Halesus > Halesus radiatus. The sequence continues at coordinate 62,305 of JAHDVE020003326.1, read as the reverse complement.
GATAAAAACAGAAGCAAAAATTACGACACGCCAATGCTACGCGGGCGCGTACGAACCTAATCATTTTGCGTGGGAAATATCGCAAAACTAACAACGCCAATCAAAAATAGTCAAAACGCCACGACGGCGTATTAATAACAACAATTCACGACCCATATCGAACGATCAAAGGTTTGTTACCCTCCAATGGCATCCACCGAATAATCCTTCCCTCCAAAAAAATAACAAAATATGGGTTTATAAAATACCCACCGAGGTATCAATCGCAGTCTGAAATAATAATAGGTACATAATGAAAGAAGAGAACACCAAGCCCTCTTTTATTTAAAATATTAGTCTCACATCCAACGATCAAAGATTCGTGACCGTTCAATGGCGGCCACTGAATGATCCTTTCCCCCAAAAAAACAATGACGTGCGGCTACACCTAAATTAGGTAGGTTCCTACCCAGCGAGGTAGGTATTAATCGCAGTATGAAATAACACGGAACAATGAAAGAAGCGAACACTAAGCCCTCTTTTATTTATAATATTTGGCAGTTTCATTAGGTGCCCCCTGCGGACTTAATAAGCGGCAGTTTTGTCGCGTTCCCCCATCGTCCATGTTGATATTGATTGCCACACCAAAATGGCGTCGTCCCCTTTTCATTTTGCCCACTCTCGTCTGGTAATCTGCCATTTCATCAAATAGAAAGCTGAGAGCTCTCCCCCTTGGATGTGAAGTATGATGTACCCAGACCCAAGTGACAATTGCGGCGGCCATTTTGTAAACACACGTTTTTTTTTCTCTTTATATTTTATGTCTAATCTTTTCATCATTTACAAAAACAGTTGATAACAATCGGCTTTTGAGCGAGTATCGATGCTTTTTTTTCAGATAACTTTTGTTAAATATTTAATTCTTAACAAATAGGTACTAATGTTCACCCTTCGATACCCAGGCTTCCTAAACCAGGAAACGAATATCGACATCGACGGTCCCAACGAACAATGTCGGATGTGGAAATGGTAACTTCTTATTAAAGCTGTTTAAATGTCGATTCTACTCGTTTAGAGTTTCGCGTCTACATTTTTGTTGTTTTTGAAATAAAGAAATATAGTGTGGATTTTAATATTTTTCATAAAACCCTATTTATTTTGTTGAAGAAAATATATTATTGCAACTACTACAGCTCTTGTGCAAAGTTACCAATTTACACATCCGGCATTGTTCGTTGGAACCGTTGAGATGATAATAATAACACTAGGTATACTTTATAAATTAGTTTTAAAGTAGATAATCAGAAGGTTCGTTTCAGCAAAAACTCTGACTTTTTTTTTTCTCTGACGCTATTTTCAGCCCGAATTTTCATCAAATCTTTTAAATGTCAATTTAATGCAAGTTGCTTTTTCCATAAATTCTTCAATGGCCTCATTGAACAATGGTCTAACGAGACAACGTTATTACGTCGTTTGCTTCTTTGCAAACATACAAGACTATACTTAGTGCAGGTACACAATAATGCGTAGATACCTAGCGGTTGATCCATTCAATCACCAGAGATCTCAATCAACGTTATGACGTTAGGCAGATGCCCGGAGAATGCCGGTTGATTCACGAGGGCCCTCGGTTCGAATCCACCGGCGGAATAAAAATCATCCTCCGCATTCAGAGGCAAGACAAAGGCGGTATCTTTTAATATGCAAAGGAGAACTTTCTATGTATTGTTTATTCATATTGTGTTCGGTAGCTATTAGCTTACTTCAGTTCTTGAATGCAGTTTCTACGTATTTCCGTGTGCGGTGTCTGCATTCGTAGGTACTGCGGCTTGTGAACTTCCTACTTGCATATTTATTTATTTGTAAAACGGTGTATTTGCTTCCCTCTATGTTCGTAATAATAACTAAACGATGGACGCATTTCACTTTTAGTCGTTTGGTTAAGGTCAGCACCCAAAAATATGCACTTTGCAGGTTGCTAACTTAAGAAATACTACGAATGATTTATCTGTTAATTCTAAACGCATAAGTATAAGATTTTAAAAGACAATAATAATCTCAAACTGTAATCTTTTAAAATTTGTACTGAAATTCGTACTGAATTTTTAAGTACAACCGTTCAAAATTGCTTTCACTGGTTTTCAAGCCGCACCTATTTTCAAACATTTTGGGACGTACTTCATTGAATTTAAGTCTTACAGTTTGAGGATTTTTGCCTTTTGAAACCTTGTACGTTTTCCTAATTGCCCGTATAGAATTTACAGATAAATCCTTTGCGGTATTTTTTGAAGCAAACCGACAAAGTGACGTTCGGGACCATTTTTGAGTTTAAGGGTTTTCTTTACTATGTAGCAAAAAAATATGTGTGATGTAGCAACATAAACTCTCAAACGGTGAGCTTAGGCATTTTTCTGTCGCCAATATCATCGCGATAAATTTATGCTTTTTATTTCATTTCCGGAATGAGTTATGGAACTTTAAAAAATTAAACAAAACATCGTACTATTTGTATATCCATATTTTTAATTGTTTAATGGGTACCTACCTACTTATCAGTGGCGTGCATTGCTCTATGACCAAAGGTAGGCTGTGTGTAAATTTGGTGATGGATTTATCTATTTGAAACATCAAAATATTAAAATTATTTGACAAATGTGCGTAATTGAAGCCGTACGACGTATTAGGTGGTAATAGGGAATACTCATAAAACGCAATCAATTGATGAAACAATAGAAAAATGATTAGTTCAATAATTCGTTCATAAATGATAATTATAGAAAATACGTAATGAAAATTATTGCTCAGAGATTTGTTAATTAATTTTTCCTCCACAGGTGGCGGCGCTGCAAAAACCATATAATATTAGCCTTTAGCGTAGCGGTAGCGTTGGAAACTAAGTAATTCACTATTTAACCTAACTTAACCTAACCTAACCTAATAGATTTCTTAATTATTTTTTCCCCCACAGATGGCGGCACTGCAAAAAACCATTCAATATTAGCCTTTAGCATAGTGGTAGCGTTGGAAACTAAGAAACTCACTATTTATTTAATGGGTAAAATCTTTAGTGGAGAGATAACATTATTTCCCTAATTTCAAAACGAACATTTTTTAACTGTGCAAAAATTTCTACCAGTGCAGTCTTGCTATTTCACAACATTTCAATGTAGAACGATTGTGACAAAAAATCGTGAATTTATGAAAAATAATACGTTTTGATCATAGATTTGTCGCAATTTTATAATTTTTTTCAACTTATTTTAGTGGTACGTTTTTCTTACGGTAAGCACAGCTTTTCAGCCTTTGAGGACGCCACTGCTACCTACTTAATAAAAGAATTTAGAAAATTTTGTGTGTAAATCTCGGGCGAAACTGGGTAGTAAAACAAGTTATTTTTTGAGGCAATAGGATCTCTTAGGCGCGTGTGCGTGTTAATACCAAGTAGTTACGCACCTATTTCGAATGGGGAGTTACTTTCTTCTCAACAGGCGAGGATGCTCTGTTTTAATCTAAAATGCATCTAAGACTTGCCAACGTCATTGATTCTCATCTGTACCTGGTGCATAGTCACGAACACGCATGTCATTTTCAATGCTAATATCTTTAATATTCTCTAGTAAAATAATATTGAATCGTAGATAAAGATGTTGGTTCACCAGGTGGACGCAATAACACTTATTATGGCATAAAATAGGTACAGAAAAAAAAACAGAAAGAGCATCCGGAATAACCTATCGTAAATAAATAACCGGAGGCCAATTAGTTTGGTTGTTATTTCCTCTCCAGGTTTACGTTGAAATCGTTCATCCGCGTTCTGTTCGATTCCCGGATCCATGACACGCGAACAATCGTCCATCGTTTCATGAATGGAGCCTCGAGAGGCCTATGTAACACGGGCTGTTCTGCTGTCCCGGAAGGTAGGTATGCCGATCTGAGGACTATGTAATATGGGATACCGAGAGATCTATTGAATGTATGGTTAGATACTAGAAATATGAAATATGATTGTCTTATATCTGTAATAGAATTTATCGTTTAAAGATGTTCTTCATATGAGAGGATGATTTAAACCCGTCAGCGCTCCGGTGCTGTATACTCAGTGTACATTTAAAGTTTTATGTAACGTACAATACTAGAGCAAATCCGTTTTACTTGTAATATAACTAGCTGAAGTACCCGGCGTTGCCCGAGGTTATGAATGGTTTAGAGGAAAGTTTTGAGTTCGTATTATATTACTCCTACCTCTACCCCTTCCGCTTCTCCTACTCCTATTCAGTATCTTTCCTCTCATTTTGAACGCAAGTGTCAAAAATTTCATCAGAAAGTCCCGGCATTCTGCTATAAGGGATGAGAAAAGTAGATAGGGGTGGTTTTTCAAAATCTCGTGTAGACCTTCTTGTATTGAAGGTCAAGAGTGCAAAATTTCATCGAGCTCGGAATAAAACTGTAGATTTGTATACAAAACGAACAAACAAACAATCACCGCCCTAGACACTCTTTATATGTATTATATTATATCTGTATGATAAAAGATACTGCCTTTGGGGTGACTTTTTTACAAAAATGGCTCCATACAAATCATTCAAATATTAATTTATTTGTTTAATAAATAGATAGATATTTTTTCCACGTGCTTGGAGTATCACTGATTAGCGGCGTGACTTGTATGGGAGAATACGAAAACAACCGAACACATCCGTTAGCTTCCGCTTACCTCATCATACTAAAACCGATAACGCAGGAACGAACTTGATGTATACGACGTATCATGAACGTTTTGTGGGTTTCGGTTATCGTTATTTTTTAACCTGAACGTACGGGATACGGTTTGTTGCATTCAGGCGATGATATAGCAGCCGTATCACGTACGTTCAGGGCGGTTAATGTAACTTTTTACATGTTTTTAATTCGAATAATAGATTTACTTGGCTGTAGCTATATTTAGTCACTAAGTATATACTTACTTCTGAATATTTATGTAATTTCCAACTTTCCTCTTACGCACTCTTCCTACTTACCTTTTTCCCTTCTTCATTTTTTTCGGCTGACAAATTTAATGCTGTCCCATTGGTGATTTTCACATTAAAAAGAGTTGTCTTTTTGTAAATTTAAATAAATTTATCTTAACAAACGGATTGCTATCTTAACAAATGGATTGCAATCTTATTTCAATGGGAGATGCTCTGAGGAACTAGCATCATTGATTTCTTCAGATCCTGTGTACAGTCGGGAAACACGCCAAACGCGCGTCCAACATTTGTACTCGGTTGACATTTGTCACATGAGAACGGGTCACTTCTACGACTCGTTCTCGTGTTCAACAGCTCGGCTGTGGAATGATCTGCCGGCCTCTGCGTTTTCTCCCTTCTACAACATGGGTCTCTTCTAGACTAAGGTTCACTCCTTCAAATCTCCCAAAACATTGACGGCCTCCATGGTCGAGGGGTAAGGCTCTCGACTACGAATTCGAAGGTCGCGGGTTCAAATCCCGGCGTGCGCAAGTAAATTTTATTTAATTAATATGTGTTGTTTCACAATTAATCAATTAAAAACAATATATGGTATATTTGCGCACGTTCCAGAGTGGAAGATACTCTTAATATCGCCCTGGTGAAAGACCACCATTCAGAATTGAAACGTTGCTTGAAATGGCTTTTAGCCGTGTTTGGTGACCAGATCTAAATAGCCAGGTATTTCCCCACCTTCCTTCTCCTTCCCCTCCCCAATACCTTCAGCCCCACAACATTCCCTAATTGGGAATGCCATAGTTTCACTGGCTCCAGACGGTTGGGAGCAGTTGGGACTCTTGTGCGGTATTCATATAAAAATAGAGAAAAAAAACCTCCACACAGCATCCCCAAAGATGACATATTCCCGAAGGGAAATTATTTCCCCCTAGGGCCTCTTGTGTGGAGTAACTGTTAAAAATCTTTAAGGTTTAGTAGGAAGCCAACATTTTATTGTTTGAATTTTTATAACTTCTTTTTTGTTCATAAAAAACTAAAAAGTCCTAGTTCTGCAAACGCTACAGGCCTTTTTAATGTTTTATCCTTACAAAAGTTGTTGAACTATTATTTTCTGGTATAAAAAATACTAACTGAAGTCAGTTTGTTCCTTAGCCTTAGAGGTTGTTATCTATACCTGTATACTTGTTTTAAAATTCGCCGCAGATAATATTGTAAAAACTTTTTGTTAATCCAAATTGAAATTAGATTGAAAGCTTCCACCCCGAGGTAAACGGCGTTCAGCAAAAGCTCGTACAAAAGACGTACGTCAATCATGAAAAGCCATTGCATTCATCGAGCTGTAAGTAGCCGTGCGCGCGATTGTATTGCGCAATTCTACAAATGATGAAACTACAAACCCATGCAAGAAGACTACAAACACACCCATTCTATCGCACAAAGAACTACAATGGGCGACAATAATCGACAGAATGGGATAAACTGCACTGAAACGGTAGAATTATCATCGAAAAATGTTGTGATGGAAGAACTCTAGAAGATTTGTTTCCAAAGTAATTATTATTAAATTATAAAACTGATAAAAAATCAGGTCTTAAGAACTACATATTTTCGCGGAAATCGAACCTGTAAATTGCCGATTCAGAGGCAAATGCTTTGATCATTTAAGGCCCACCTTTCTCCAAATCCACACGGTGTCCAAACCGACCACTTTATACTGGCATGGTTTAGTTCGGTGGTCGAGAAGCTCGCTCCCTCACCGGTCGATATGAAATCAGTGTCGCCTACGTACGGCAAGAATGCTGGTGTTGAAAGTACGCAACATCACTCCGAAACATATGGTATCACGTATTTTTACTGCACCTGGTTTATGATTCCTTAATGATCCGTGTAGGAGCGGCCTAATACTATAGGCATAGTGTGAACATAATTGATTTGTGCCTACTTTTTTCTTCTTCTGGTGTCTTCTTCTATCACTAGGAAATCTTTGCTCTCTCTAGTTCTGTCTACCCCTTGCCACTCTTGGTTCAACTGTTGAAATCTCTATGGCGATAATAGATAACATAAAACGCCTTTCTCAAGGGGATTCGCACATCACAATAGTCGTACATCCCCTTTTTCTTGTCCGGGTCCTACACGTCACATACACCATCTGTGTGTACACATGTTGGTTTTCAGCAAATCTTTCAAGGCAAATCGCAGAAAGCTCCGATGTAACTTGTGATATATAAGTCTGTCTCACAAACGGCACATGAAAGGTCAGCTATGCCGTTGCCTAAATATTTACAATATTTTTCTTGTGCGGGTCCTACACGTCTCATACACCATCTGTGTTTACACATGTTGGTTTTCAGCAAATCTTTCAAGGCAAACCGCAGAAAAATTCGTTGTAGCTTGAGACATATAACTCTGTCTCACAAACGGGACATGTATCAGAAAGACTGGCTGACACCACGCAGTTATATCATTATTTAAACATAATAAAAACACATTTGAAAAGAGTTGTCAACCCGGTAGCATCACCATTGTTGTTCAATGACAGTTGTCGTCGTTTTGTTGTAAAGTTTGTTAAGCTATTCAAACGTTGTTGTTATCCGGCCAATAGAAGATGTCATAGCACAATGGGATTATTTAATTGTATGGTCAATTTGGAAATGATCGTTTCGGGGATCTGCGAAGGATTTGGTTTTTGTCGCCGGGGAACCACTTGAGATTTTGGGATTTGGGAAATTGGTGACAGTGGGATAAAGAATGAATGGAATGACGATAGTTGTTGGTATTATAATACAATTTTGTGTTAATGTTATTGCACAAGGTCTCTTTACCATTACGGTATTCTTCTTTTAACGTGTCCACTGCCCGGGGCCATCGGGACTATGGCAACCACAATTATTGGGGAATCTTATGAAGCGGAAGGTAATCGGTGATGGTAGTGGGAGGAACAAACGGATGTCGTTTTCCCTATCTGTATAAAAAAAGACAAAGCCATTTCACGTTTTAAAAAAATGTTAGTTCCCGGAGCCAGTGGGACTTTCTTTATTCAGCATGCCTATAAGTCTATTAAAAGTATATGTAGTGGAGTATGCTGTGGAACTGAAGGAAATGAGAGGAGGTGAAGGGAATGGAGAAGAGGAAGGTGTGGAAGTACGTGGTTATTCAGATCTGGTCACCAAATATATCTAACGCAATTTCAAACAACGTTTTGATTTTGAATGAGGTTTCATTATTCAGGGCGATACTGAAAGTACATATTTATCAGTGTATATTTATATTGATCTATGACCAATGGTGGGCTGTATGTAGTTGTTATAAATAAGTTCGGTTATGAATAATTGTGCATTGAATATTTGATAATGGACATTTTATTATCTTACTAAAAAGTTTGAATTTGTCATTGTAGAAACAATTTATCAATGCAGAACGAAGAGAAAGAAATATCTAAAAAATTATAGAAAAAATGTATTTAATTTTTTTTTTTTTATCTTTAATTATTGTTTTTCTTAAGGTAGGGACAACCGTTCAGCTTTGTACGCCACTGTTACTTACTATTCTAACAATGTTAATTATCAAATAATTCCGCAAATCTGTCCCGCATCGCTCGCTACTAATTAACACAATTTTTTTTTGTGAATTTATTATAACTAAGTAACTTTTTTTTTTAAATATTTAATATATACTTACATGTTTAAAATACGGTTTATTTTTTGTTTCGTTTTATTTACGCCCGCCGTGTGCGGATATCTGTGTGTTGTAGCTTCACATACCGTTGTCCATTTGGCTATGTACAAACCTGCCCAATTAAGACTCCTCGGTGGTCATTACCTAAGGATCAAATCAGATATTAAATGTAATGGTATCAGTGTTTTCGTGCATCGACAATGTTTCTCTACATATATTGTAATCCCTAGCATAGAGTTCTAAATTTGTAATTCGTTTGCTTCCTATTCCGTATCTATGGCCAAAGGACCAAAGGGTTGAATCCACCTGGTCATCAAACAGTCTGAACGTATTTCCATCCTGCGAAATACTCCCGGGATACGATTAGCTCCCCACAAAACCAATAAGTACCATCCCAAATTGAGTACCTAACTATAAGATAGGGGTGTCCCTTGAACATTCCCACTTTCCAATTTCCAATTTCAACTTTCCGATTTCCACTTTCCGATTTCAGCATTCCGATTTTCGATTCACTCAATTATACCTTTTTAAAAAGACAGACCTCCAACCTCCTTTGCAGGAAGGAGAATTCCTACTAGTTTTTCAAAAGGGATTTTGGATTTGAAATATATGCCATCTGACCTAACTAGGGGCCTGATTTCAGTTTTTTGTTTTTTTTTTTTAAAGAATGACAAATATTCCCTGGTTACGAATAACCTGTCAATATTTGAAAATCTCCTACTACCATCACGGTAAGCGGAAGATGTTGCTTGTGTCGTAATGGAGGACTTAGCCAGCCAAAGAATTGAACTCACGACGCGTGGGTGAGTCCCAAACGCGATGCCAACTCAGCCACCTAATTTAATGTTAATGTATTTTCCTTATCCTTAAAGACTTTTTGCTTAACTGCTGTTTCGCGAACGATTTGCGTGATTTTGACAAAAGAAAAACTCAACATTTTCGTATGTATTTACTTTAAACATTATTATTATTAGCTAATCATGAATGTAAGTAAGTCTAAAGTCATGATGTTTGAAAGAGAGAGTACGAAAACAGTGTGCAATATAGTTGTGAATGATGAATACTTGGAGCAGGTAGATGAGTTTGTGTATTTGGGAAGTATGTTTACGAGAGATGGAAAGACTGATAGGGATATTGAAAGAAGGGTGAATGCAGGAAACTCCATTAACAGAGGTCTGAACGCGGTTGGCGCTAACAAAAAGTTGTCCAAAGAAGCGAAACTAGCAGTCCACAATGGAGTGCTGATACCAACCCTGATGTATGGCAGTGAGGCATGGAATTGGCAGAAGAAGGATGAAAGTAAACTGAATGCCGTAGAAATGAGATTTCTGAGACGAATGTGTGGTAAAACCATGTATGATCGTGTGAAAAATATTGAAATTCGTAAAGAATGCAAGGCTGATGTAAGCGTAATGAGTAAGATTAAAAAAGGGACGCTTCGATGGTGTGGACATGTGGAGCGAATGAACGAAGAAAGGAGTGTAAGAAGAATGAATGACGCGAATGTGAATGGAAGAAGAAGCCGGGGACGCCCGAGGAAGACATGGCACGATCAAGTGAATCAAATACTTGAGTCGGGCCATGTCAGAAGTAGGAATAATAGAAGAGAATGTATGAGACGATGTATGAATGTGAATGAAGCAAGAAGTGTATGCCAAGATCGAGTTTTTTGGCGGTCAGTTCTCTCTGCCTACCCCCGCGGGGAAACGGCGTGATGGTTAGTTAGTTAGTTGTGGCATAATAATGCTATTAAATTCACCGAATTTGCGAGTAAAGTAGTTATGCCAAAGGCTCGAAATGTCAGATAAAAGTGATTTAAAATCTAAAATTTATAATAATCTACAAATGTAAAGTAAGTAATAATAAATTACACACGTTAAGTATGTGTGATTCACCTATAATTTATGATAATACTGTGATAATTAAACCACAAACTCCTTTAAAAATGTATTGTCATTGACAGCAGTTAAGCGAAATGTCTTTAACCCCAAGGATATGGACAATGCTTTATCCTTAAAAAGAACCGGAATCAAGCCCCAGGGTAGTTAGGTACTGTCAGAAGAAAAATATTTTATATTTTTCGCATTTTGAAAATTAGTTCAAAAGTCTCTATTTTTATCTAGTTATTGTGAAAATATTCTAATTTATAAATATCTATACCTATACATTTGGGACTACCCGGCTTTGCCCCAGATTTGTATTGAAAAATATTAAACAAACAGTAGGTGTCTATGGCGTTATGTTTCATCTTTGGATCGGAAGTTAAATGGATCTCGCATAGTTCACGTCGTCAATGTAGTTGCGTGCTAAAAAAAAATACTGAACAGAAAAGCTGTAAATATTTTGTGAAGCCGGTGCTCACCGTTAGTATTTAACGCTATGTATAAAAGAATTTTTGGACTGAAAAAAACCTGAAATCAAAACTTTTTTTGTATGCACACCCTTGTTAGAGCTCTACAATGAAATTAATTCCTACCGATCTGGAGGTATAAAATGCCTACCACGTGAAGTCGGTCTGGCCGCGGATTGCCCCATGGACCAAACGCTCCCCAGCCTCCCCGGGTAATGCCGATTTAGTCTACGGGGGAGTTAATTAAGCGGCGCTTTGAAGGTGGGTCCGCGGACGCGTGTAGTCGGCAAGCCGCCTGTATCGTGTTACATCGGGATATATCGGGTTTTGTCTTACACCTGGTTTATACGTTTTGTCTATTCACGGCGGTGGATTCGTCAAAGTTTTCTGCCGTTTGTATTGCATTTGTAACAAACTACATTCTACAACCTATGCAGAAATCCAATATTTTTATTGTTCTTGGGTTGGTATATCATCGCGTGTCGAGAGTACCTACCCTTTGCGGATTGGGTAATTTGATTACCCAGGTACTATGGAATCTACAATATTTATTTTTATTTTTTATAGTTCACCTTTGGAAAAGATACACATCAGAGGAAGTATTAGAAAAGGGCGAGATTCGTTTTTTTTACAGTAACTTCATACAGGAGGCCCTGGGGGAAATAATTTCCCTCAAGGCCTATATCATCTTTGGGGATACTGTGTGGATGGTCTTTAAAAGGATAGGAAGGAGTGAAGCTGTTGTAGGAAAAAGGAATCATCACAACCGAGCTGTTGAATACAAGAATAAGTCGTAGAAGCAACCCGTTCTCATGTGACGAATGTCAACAAATGTGTGTACAAATGTTAGGGGCCCGTTTTGCGTGTGTCCCGACTGTGTACAGGCGCCGAAGGGATCAATGGCGCTAGTTCTTCAGAGCATCTTCCATTAAAATACCAGTAGAACAAGAACAGCATTCCAACCTGACGTCTGCGCTCCAAAGATTGCAGTCCGTTTTTTTAATATAGGCGAATCTATCAAACGGACCGCCCATTTCTGCACAGAGTCAAGGGTTTTTTTTTAAGAAATTTTAGGGCGCCCGACCAGAGGTGGCTGCAAAATTCTACAGCGGGGCACACTTCCGATTTGTACAGGGTCAGCAGTTGTGTACTATTAAAGTATCTGCGGGCTCTACAATGTGCCCAGCTTCTGAGAGGCGTTGCTCTGAGTGATTTTTACGCTGCATCCTTTACGTTAAGGTGGCAGACATGCATTTTGAACTCTTTTTGCTTCCCATTATACACCTTTATTTTTTTATTTCTTTTATTACCCATGCTTTTTTAAGGTGTTCGCCTCTCTAAAATAAATAAATAAATAAATAAATAAAATATATGCAGGTATTATTTCCTATTTTTTGTCACTAATTAACTACTGGATTATATGTATATACATACGTAGGTGGCTATTTACTTTTTCCAATTCGGAACGAACTTTAAAATTAAATCTACACAATTGGCTTATAATTATCCATATCGTGTTCACATCGAATTTTGAAACAAAATTAAAATGCCTAAGTGGAGATTCTTTAAGGTGAAACTTGTGGACGTAATTGTCGTATTTTTATATAATGATCTCGATTACATTTTAAATGATTTTCTAAATGTTAACTACAATTATGTTATTTTTTGATATTGACAACGTCTCGGTTGGGTCGTACCGGCCATCTCAAGAGTCCCCCAAAACGTCGGTTTGTCCGGTAAAATAAAGCTCCATAATAAAGCTCTATTAGAACATCCCGGGGGCCTCCCTATCACAACCCCTCAGCCCCATCGGCACGTTTATTAATCTGTCTGCAATTGCAACCTCCCCTCTCAAAATGGATACCGGATTTCACAATAACGATAGCTGGGAATTGAGTTAAGGGCGTTATCCTTCCTCTTTGCCTCCCCTCTCGGTGCGCTGTGAACAGCACCCTATGCATGGATAATACCCATTTCATATTGGCCGAACAATTTGTCCGCCATCTTAAACTATCTGTCAAATTATATAGCTAATAACACATACATAATGTTTTCTAATCAATGATGTTATATTCCTCTTCCTCATTTTCTAATGATTCCCAACGTTCTTTCAGTTTTTCGATTCCATCCCTCAATATGTCGTGTTTTATTTGAAGATTAAGTTATGTTTTTAATGTATAAGAAATTAATCATTGTAGAAAATAATATTAACATAACCTAAATGAAACATGAAAACGAAAAAAAAAACAACAGAAAATAAAAAGATTTCAGTCGCATCTGGGACTCGAACTCAGGACATCTGCCTATCCGGGGCAATCGCTTTACCAACTTAGCTAATGAGACCAGTTCAATTTATGTCATCTTCATCGATATAATATCTCAAATTCAAGTTTTGTCAATATTATTCTCCATTTTTAATCCCATATTATTGTTGGTCAAGCGGTTGCCCCGGATAAGCATAGGTCTTGGTTTCGAGTCCCAGATGCGACTGAAATCTTTTTATTTTTTTTTGTTTTTTTCCGTTTTCATGTTTCATTTAGGTTATGTTAATGTTATTTTATTCAATGATTAAATATTACAATGAGGTTTTTAAATCTCAATAAAAATAATTTATAATTAAAAATTGAATATAAGAAATTAAATTAAAATATTATTATTGTTAATTCACAACGTTCAGTCGACTAATTTAGTCTATGGCCGTTTCAAGACAAGTTTTTCCCATGAGATTATTTTCGGTAGGTACCTTAAATGACCTGGTCCATTTAAAATGGGCTCTGAGAGCTATCAACTATCCCTCGACGAAGGGATAAGTCCTCAGTTAGAAGCTCCTTTACAATATTGCAGTATGATTATACCAACCTATGGATGGATAAGATTTTTAATGATTGCTGTAAGTCAGTGTAAGTGATATTGAATCTCGACATTTTCTGAAAAAATATAATCATTTCCTGTTTATAAAATGTTTTTTAATTACATAATTTATTGAGCCCTTATTACATAGGTAAAAATGATGTTTCGGACGGACGGTAAATTCTTTATATCAAGTATTCATACAAAAATACACGTAGTACATACATAAATATTAAATGTGTACGTTTTTTTTACCTATTATTTCAAAATTTAAATAAAAATGTTTAAAATCGTTTATCCGATACTAAACAATTACCCCCTGCCTGTGGATACATTTTTTTTGTTTCCGATACTAAACAATCCTAGATATTTTACCTCCTGTCTGTGGATACATTTTTTTGTTTCCGATACTAAACAATCCTAGATACGTTACCGCCTGCCTGTGGATACATTTTTTTTGTTTCCGATACTAAACAATCCTAGATATTTTACCTCCTGTCTGTGGATACATTTTTTTTGTTTCCGATACTAAACAATCCTAGATATTTTACCTCCTGTCTGTGGATACATTTTTTTTAAACGCAAGGTGGTAATTAGTTTGTCATTGGAATGCAGTATACTATTTCATGTATAAAAATTGTTAAATTAATACCGTAACTACCTTTTATTTGGTTTTAATCATTGAAGATAATATTAAAATCTCCCAAATCGAAACACGAAACAAAAAAGACACAGAAAAAAATTATAACTGTAGCAGCTGGGATTCGAACCCAGGACTTCACGGTCTATCCGGGACCTGCGCTCTATGCCAACTGAGCTACGGCTACCCCAATCCATCCTGTCGTTTTTATCGGTATCATACTACGACTTTTAAGAACTGTCAATATCATCCTCAATTAATTCCCACATATTTTTGGCTGCTACCTTTTTATAACTACAAGATTCTACCAGAATTTATTTGTAGTCGTTAGTTAGTATCTCGGATATAACTATCCGATTTTTATTTATATGGGACATCATGGGAAATGATTCTGAGTTTTCTAATAATTTATTAGAGACAGGCCATAGCTTCAATAAAGACTGAGACTAAGTTTAAACATTAAAATATTAATACATATTTTAAATTGTGCACCTTAAAAACTTTAGAAATAAACAACAACAAAAATTAATTTACTAAAAAAAATAATAGCACCCTGTAAATCACCTTTGTTAACCATGTTTTTTTTAAAACCTCCCCCCCTTCTCACCCTCACCTAATAATGTCTAATTATTTCTGTACTTGTTTAATTTAATTTAGTTTTAAACTCTAGTGAATGACACGGATGTGTCGAAACCGGTAGCAAATAAATAAAATTAACTAACAAATGTACATAGTGGATAAACCTCTCCAAAACAAAATGTCTAAATATCCACGTTGGCGAAAGGTAAGTAGGCATCTGTATTATCGAAACATCAAAGCTTTTTCCACTATTTAGAATCCTGAGAGATTAGATTTACATTTGTAATGATGGTGATACATAATTCAGTCGGTTCAAATCACAGTTCGTCCATAATACAGGCTTGTTAGAATAGAATATGTGCTATCACTTATCATCTCGGGGCTTGCATATTTAATCACCCCTCCGATCCGGCGATTTCAATAAGGATTTTCATTCATCCCCTGTGTATATAATGTGGAATACAGATGGGAGGGATGCTTAGTTTGGACCCGAACACTTTTACCCATAGCACTATTATGCGAGCACTGAACAAGTAATCCCTGGACGTGTGATCCAGACCGATTTGTAAGAAAACACTTGTCGCCAATTTAAATAAGACCTTTCGACTCCTAGGCCGCAGACAGACCTATGTAATCGGTTGTTTGTTTAAGAAAAAAAATATTAAGTTAGATTTTTTATCACTTTCATTAAAATTAAAGAAAAATTGAGCCTACTTAATGCACACAGACACGCCCACAACACACTTCTATTGGTATATTTTCAATGTGGAACATTTTATATATGTTTTTTTAATTTCTTCAAAAGATGTTTAATTATTTTGTGGCGTCATTATTAATATAATTAATTAGAAGAATTTTGTTTACTGTTGTTAATATATAAATATCTACATGTTTTAGAACCAAAGCTTTCCTCATTAGGATAAACAATATACTGCATAAGATTTTTTTAAGTCAATTTCTGGAACCATATGTGATCCACCTATGTTGAAAGAGGTAAACTTATACATTCTTAACAAATATACTCGCGCGAGATCCCATGCACAATATTATGCTCCGAAAGCAATACCTTTTGCTTACCAGAAGACGCCAATCAGCAAAGCGATTTAACTGCACAATGATTCTGCATAAATAGTCGACATTTCCGATGTCGCTTACAGACAGTTTAGCGACTATTTTTTGACCCGTATCACAAAATAGTCATTGTGTACATCATCAGTATACAAATGTTTACTTAGGTACTTGTACTATTTGTTATTCCTAATACTTGTATTTGTACATTTTTACCATTTCTCATTTACTGTAATGTATTCTACATTTGTAATATCTATAATATATTGGTGTACAAATGTTTTATGGAGACTATGAAAAAAAAATTACGTTTTTAAAGATTTTAGGACTATGACATCCCCAATTTGGGTTATGTTGCACAGCTAAAGACAGTGGGGAGGGGAATAATGTGGGAAATGTGAAGGTTTAGATGTACCTAGATATTTAGATTTCGTCACGAAACATGGCTTTGCTATATTTTTGAAAACTATTTGGCAATCTAAGGGTGGCACTTACTAATTCAAAACATTATCTCCATCCGACCGATTATGTTTTAATGAAAATCTCCTACCCTCTTGGTGCCGCCCCTATTAATTATAGGGGATGTAACGGCGGCTGGAGCGCTGGTCCCTGGGGCCGACAGACGCGGGGACCAGGAGGATTGACGACAACCCCACTGACAGCCCCCGACCCCCAGCCAGCGTGAAGATGGGCGAATTGCGTTAATGGGCAGCCCTACTACATACGCTTATTATGTTACATGGTCAAGAAAATTCTAAATAATTTTTACAATACGAGAGTTTTACCATACCTCTACACGGTTTTTACCCATGACTGTTTTCAACAGCATTTATCCCGGGAATACTAGGTTTTTTGCAGCCTTAGTTCTGGGGGGATATAGCATTATTGCTTATGGCTTATAAACCCCTGAACGGTGTATTGTTAATGTATCCTGGCTGAAAAATTATTCTATGTCCCTGACAATTTCACGCGAGGCCACCAACACAGGCTTCTGATACTTCCCAGATGCAGAACTAACTTACCAATGTTGATGCCCCTGAGAAGGCTTACTAGGTTAATGCTTCGCAGGAAATGTGGATATTTTTGGCATTACCCACAAGCTTAACCACAAACTATCCGGTAAATTTTAACTATGTTATGTATCTCCGTGTAACCTTTTTAAACATTATTTTTCGCTCTTATTATCTTATGATTATGTTAACTATTTTTTAGTGATTTTTTTATCGCTTTTGCAATGTATTGGTTAATAACCGTTTTTGCAAAATAAAATAATAATAATAATAAAATTCATTTGGTTGTTTATATCGCT
Source organism: Halesus radiatus (assembly GCA_022606495.2). NCBI lineage: Eukaryota > Metazoa > Arthropoda > Insecta > Trichoptera > Limnephilidae > Halesus > Halesus radiatus. The sequence goes on along the minus strand of JAHDVE020003326.1, from coordinate 44,888 downwards.
GAATGTGCCGTGATGGAACAGAATATGTATAATATATTATAATATTAGTATCTACATCTACTCGTACATAGAGACATCAATTAAAAAAGGGGTGGAAATCTCCCTTATGATTTCTTTGCAGAAATACGTCAGCTTGTATTTAATTGCAACTACTACTATCATAATCGTTCATTTGCTCGATCACCTACATATCTATATAACAACTTATCTTTATCGACTTGTGAAAATGAGTGTAGGAATCCAGAACAAATCTTCTGGTACCCTCGAAAAGAGCTGCACACACGACGAGATCGATAATTAATATGACGTAAATCTCTACATAAAAATTGGAATTTATTCCGATAAACGGGGTCCTTCTCGAGAAATAAGGGTTCGGATCGAGATGGTTAAAAGGCATTTATTTTAATTGTCTTATTATTATTTGATATATTACATTTATACTATTTTTATTTAACCCTCTATGGAGCGTAATAATGGGGGTTGAAAATAAACCTTTTTTTTCGTACAAATACCATATCTAATGACCTTGTATAGCGTTGCCTGTGATTATCTTTGAGAAATTTTTATTTGCTAATGAGCACCCCGTATTAGGAATACAACCTGTGGTAATGTTATTAAACAAATTAAAATCCCTAGCATAATATGATCGGAGGCACTGTGCGATTGTGTAAACATGTTTTGTCTCGTAAGTACGAAATGTGGTGATTGCTACCGGAGAATATCTAGATTAAAGCAATAGGAATCACTTTGAATTTATTTTTGCATCATTTTCGACCGAAAAGACAAGTTACAAGTACTCGTATGCTGACCAGCGACCTATAATAATAATAATAGTTGGATGACTTGTATAGCGCCGTTTTTGTGAAAAATCACCTCAAGGGGATAAAGACATTTTTGCTTATAATATTTAAAATTATAATTATTAAAATTATAAAATTATAATATTTAAAATTAAAAAAACTTGTTTCACTTGTTAAACAAGTGGAAAAAGGTCATGTAAAATAGAATTCAACCATGAATAATCTTTTTAAATTTTTAATTATTAATTATTTTTATTGACATTTAAAAACCTCATTTTAATATTTAATCATTGTAGAAAATAATATTAACAAAACCCAAATGAAATATTAAAACCGGAAAAATGACAGAAAATTAAAAGATTTCAGTCGCATCTGGGGCTCGAACCCAGGTCCTCTGCGTATCCGGGGTAACCGCTTAACTTGGCTAATTTCATTTTTTCCGTTTTCATATTTCATTTGTGTTGTGTTAATATTATTTTCTACAATGATTAAATCTCTTTTAAAATTATATTAGAGATTTACTTATGTATCGTTTCAATATTCAAATATAGGGATGTAAATATTTATTCTTATTTCTCTGTAGACGTCCGCGCTTATACGAAAGTTTAAAACAGTTATAAACCATATATTTTTAATTTTTATAAAGGCTCTTTGTATGTAGATGCAATTCAAATACCTACGCAATTATTGATGTTACAGTTCACATTTGAATGAGAAATACCGTGAAGCTTTTATACCTGTAAACTTTAGTTTGTTTGTTTGTACATTGTATAATAACAATAATTACTGTCGGCGTATTGCGTAAATACAAAGGAACATCTGCCTACAAATAAGCGAAGGTTCACATCAGATGTTCCTCTCTGGCTTTGGGCTACCGCACTTTGCTCCATAAATGATTTGGGATTGATATTTAGTGCGGCAATAATATTCAGGGACCAGAGTGAATTATGCAGTCAACGAAATTATATCCTTTTATTTTGATTGAGGCGGCGAAGGAATAAGTTACCCAAATGAAATTCCCTGCGCAAACTATTACATATAATTAAGTTAACTAACTTTAGCCGTGGCGTGCATTGCTCTATAACCGATGGTAGGCTGTAGTCTTTTCTATTATGATTTATAAAATTTTAATATTTTGGCGGCCTCGAAAACTGTGTGTTATATAAGTCGATGTAGGGTACATTTTTAAATGAAATTTTTAAACGAGGGCGGGTTACAACTAAGGAGTGGAAATTTGTTCTAAAGATAGGTCATTTTTAGGGTAGAACGATAGTGACAGAAAAAAACTTATGTTTCTGATGAAACAATATTTTTATCAGAAATTAGTCGTATTTAAAAAAAAACGCTTCACTTAAGCTAGGCACAGCTTTTTAGCCTTTATGGACTGCACGCCACTGGTGTATAGGTAGGTGCAAACCAATATTTCCAAATTTTATATAAATATTGTCGCTTTCTAGGCGTTGTGATCTTAGAAAAATGGCTTTGCAATTAAGGTGTATAATGTCACAAACTCCACCATTACCAAAAATAGTATTTAATTTTATATTTTTTATTATGTGCTATCTTGTTTGGACATTCTGAAATACTACCTGAATAATAATTCCATAAAATCATGGTTTTTTCTAAATGGTAACGAAAATTTTTTTTGTTGCCGTTTTATATTTAAAAAAAAAATCATTACTTTTTTATAATTCCGTTATGATTTTTTCATAATTTTACTAATTAATTTTTGTATAATTTATTTATTTATATATATATTAAGATGTCTTATTATTGTAATATGACATCTTCTCTTAATATATGTGAACACCTTCAATTACCACTGGAATAAGAACTCCATAATATAATATTTTAGATTTTTTATATTTTTGTAATTTTGTTATTTTTTATTTAACTTTTTTTTTATATCTTGTTTTATTAGGTTAAGTAACAAGGAGGAAATCCTTTATTGGTAATATGTTTCATATACCACTCAATACATCAAAACAAAATGAAAAAATGTGAACTGTCCTGAAAATGAATAAACAAAATAAAAATAAGAAGGGGAGTAAGGGGGATCTATCGGCGGTATGCCTACACCTGCATATTTTGCAAACAATTTGCTTATGTAGGTCCTACCGACCTGTGTTATTTTTCAATTATTTATTTATTATTGTTGGAGGATGACTATGAAGCTTCACTTCTACTAATACAGTAGGTCGCGATGTCATGAAGCGCGGCGTCTTCCTGTACTAAGCTTTCGTCAATTTCTTCTCGATTATGTATGTTTAAGTTATCTTGTATTTTAACTTCAAATATTTGCCCTCAAAACAGATATTTTTGGTACCTCCCTTTGTTACCTTGCGATATTCCTTCAACTTTTCTATCCTCAAAATAAATATAATCTCCTTTGGGGTAGGTTGCTAGCCCGCTGCATTTCAATATCTTTCGGTGGGATGATTTCCCCTTTGTTACAATCCCGAATCGAGGAAACACTGCGTTGCAACAATAACATTACAATAATAATTTTGATCCCGTTTCGTCGGTATTATTATTAGTATTTACTCCCTGCATCCGCCTTCAAACATCTTCTCTATATCCTTCCATTCTTCTCCTTTCATCGATCCCGAACGTATAAAGACTTCTGATGTTTAGATTTAAGAGGATGCGTTACTTTGGAATCAGATAAGAAATTCTTTTATTTTAAGAGGAACAGCTGCGCGTCCTGTTTCATACAAAATATAATTTTGATTTTGAGGCCAAAATACTAACCCAAGCCTAATGATATAATGGTTTTCATCAAAAGGTATATCAAATGTCTAGTACGGATTGCATACTCGTAAATATGGAAAGAGTGGATTAGAGGCAACGGTGGCCGGAACGTCTGTCACAATCTCCAAATATAAGTGGAACTATGAATTGAATTATTTAAATATGCTATATTGTTTAGGTCTTGTGAACATACTGAGTAGTGGGGAATACATAATTTACCTAACTTTCTTAATTAATGTTATATTAGGATCATTCGTTAATTTACAATTATTCAAGTGAATATAACAATACAACAAACAAACCATGAGCCGATTGATATGCCAACATCCTCTGCAATTTCCCTAATAGTGATTCGACGATTTTCCGAAACCATTTTCTTCACTGTTTCGATGTTTTCTTCGTTTGTTGACGTGGTTGCAACTCCAGGACGCTCATCGTCATTAACATCTTCTCGGCCTTCTGTAAAGCGCTTGTACCACTTATAAACACTTTTTTGAGACAAAGTAGACTCGCCGAATACCACAGTCAACATTTGCGTTGGAGCACTTTATTCCATTTTTAACGCATAATTTAATACATATTCTTCGATCCATTTTTTTCAAAAGTAAAAAAAATCGAAGAACACACAAAAAGTGACTAACCTCTCCAGTTGTCAAAAACAAACCACTAATCCAAAATGGCTGATAATGCTAACATATGATAAACATATGTGTACCAACATAACAAAAAAAAATCGATAATCGAATGTACACAGCTCGCGAAAATTCAAAATTCACCTTTTCTTATGAACACGCCTCGTGTATTGATGTGATAGTTTTTGACACAATAAGTCTGCAACATTTAATAATCACGTCGCTATACCGAGTCCTTTACATCTTCACAATCCCAGTCGGCTCCTTTCGCAGTGCGTAATATTACCATCGTCTTCTTTAATCAGATCATTTTTTTGCTTCCCGATGCATTCTTATTATTTATCTTAAATGCAATTGTGCATCCGTATATCATTTGTTCTGGATCCACCCGAATATATCCTCAGTATTGTGCTGTCGAATCGTTGGGATTCGCCTGTTTTCAAATGTTGCAATTAGTTGCAACGTACCTTTCAAACTGTGTGCTTCTTCGTGTATAATTTAGTGCAGTTCGTATTAAGTTTAAATTTCTGTGATTAAAATTATAAAATATGTGGTTTTGATTGGTTTTACGTTACGTTGCGCGGCTTGTTCCATACAAAACTTAATTTTGGTTTTGAGGCCAAAATACTCACCTAAACCTAATGCTCTTTTTTTCATCAAAAGGTATAGTAAATATCTAGTACGGATTAGAAGTAATTTATTTACTTTTGTTTTGCATTATGAAATATGGGCCACTAAAGGAGATGATTTTTCGCGATTTTAGATGCACCTTTAACAATTATTTGGGGGGCTAACGGTGATCTAAAAAAAAAGTTTTGACCCCATCTACTTTGAAAATATAATGAAATATATATATATTTTTTTTAATATTAAAGTAAGTATTATGGTGGACTTTAAATTAAATTAAAAACGACCAATTTACGTTGGAACACAAATTTTCCGCACGTAATTTAAAATATCGACCCGAAAAAGTTTTTTTTTTACCATAGCAAATATGATATATTTTTTTAAAAATATAATAAACCCGTCAATAATTTTCTATGTTGCTCCTTAAAGGATGATTTTTTTTCATGGCCTATACTTCATAATTTAAAACAAAAATAAATAAAATACTTTACGTTCTAGATATTTACTCAACCTTTAACTAAAAATGTATATCTTTCAGTTTCGATGGTTATTTTGGCCTCAAATCCAAAATTAAGTTATATTTGAAACAGGCAGCGCAGCCGTTCCTCTTAAGTGTTCTCGTTTGTTCTAAATAGTTTTCGTGTATGACAGTTGCAACTAAAACGTGTCTAATTTTTCTTTAGAATTTATTACGTGTGTGTTCATAAGTGTACGTTATATATAGGTACGATATAAATATGCGAGTGTCAAATTGCTTCGTATAATTCATGTATAGGTAGGTACGTTTTGACATATCACAAATTTACAAAATTTTCTGTGCGGACAGCCAATAAAGGAACTACGAACCTTTTTGCATTGGTAACCCCAACATCTACATTAGCGATGCCCCTAGTTTGCATCGTAGAATATAGAATAACAAAAGAAATGGGATGTGGGCGTATTTTGTGATCGGGCCTTAAATTTCTAGTACGAAAACATTTTTCCCTATTATTTTGTTTCTGTTGTATTGTGGTGTTATATTAAAAAGCACTTGTAAATGTAAAGTAGATTTATTGACCATTCAGGTTGGCGCAGGTTTAACAAGTGACTTCTCTAACAAGTGACTCCCAGAGGTTATGTCCCATAGACAAACATATAGAAGTGATCCATAGAGTATATTAGTATATAATACCAATAGTTTCGATCAATTTTGAATGGCAATATACGATGCAAGCAATCCAAGAGAGACAGAGTGAAGTATTTTAATTGGCTCTCTCTGCGCTAGAACCAAAAGGTACTAACTCAAAGACACACCGTCTTCTATTTAAATCTGGGTGGAAGGGACTTCTACTGTGTATTCTTCATTCCATAGATTGTACCCCCATCTGTACCTACTGATTTTTTGAGTTTTTTTTTGTAACTTTAAATAGTGTCGTGATATGGAAAGAAATTGGAGAAAAACTTTCACAATTTAGCCATAATCATTCTGACGGCCTCCGGCGATCCGGAGGATTCAAATCCCAACGTGTACAAGTAAATTTTATTTGGTTAATTTATGTTATTTCACAATTTTTAAATTAAAAATTATATATAATGTATTTACCGCACTTTCCAGAGTGGTGTCTTGAAATGGCTTTAGCCGTTTTTGGTGACCAGATCTGAATAGGCAGGTACTTCCCCACCTTCCTATCCCCCATCTCCTTCCTCTCCCCTCTACCTTCAACCTCAAAACATACCCCGATTGGGGATGCCATAGTCTCACTGGTTCCAAACGGTTGAGAGGGGTTGGGACTTTTGTGTTGTATTCAATTAAAAAAATAAAAATAGAAAACGTTATTTCTATGCATTAATTGTATTATCATTGCATACTTCTAAAACCACCCCTTCCCATTCTCTCGCCTCATTTTAGTTACTCCTCACAACCTACAACAAATCGGAGATGCCATAGTTCCGAGTCGGGTAGTTCTGACGCTTATTTATTGTAATCAGTCTTAACTCGGTGGAGCACAATTAGTTCATGTTTCTGAATTATTATGATCTCCCACCAGGGCGATACTGGAAATGACCTACACTCTATGACATCACATAGACGTAGTTAAGGCTAAACGAAACGTAATCCGCGCTCACAGATGGCGCTAATTTAAATATTTTAGAAGAAGAAAAACAACACTTAGCACGTAATGCTTATAAATATTGAAATGAATTGTTTGTTGGCGGGTATAGGTACACATGGAAGATGAAATGGATTAAATTGTTAATGTGGATTTAAAGTTCAAGTCCTTAAAGACACTTTCAAAAATACAATATATTATTGTAAAACTGACGTATTCAGTATTTTTATAAGTTTCTTGGAGGACTTGAGCTTTAAACTCACAATAACGATTTATTCCATATCATATTCCGGATGTACCCGCCAACAAACAATTCATCTTAATATTTAAAAGCGTTACGTGCTAAAAGTATTTTATTATAAAATATTTAAATTAGCGCCATCTGTGAGCGCGTAACTCGTTTAACCTTAAACACCGGTCTACCACACTACGCGCTCGCAGTGATTTATCAGTAACCACCCGTTATTACAAAAATTAATAGCAGTGCTATACAGTTAAATTAGGTTTTGCAGTATTTTAATCATGGTCCCCCTCGCAAGGAAAATTTGGTTTAACCCTTTGGCTTTGACCAACCGATTTCTATGGACGACGATCTCTTTCAATTAGAATTTATAATTATAATAACGCCAAACGTTTTGTAGAAGTTTTGAACCTTTCCGGTAGAGCACCGTTTATGATTGACATCCCGAAGTAATCTCAAATTTAATAATGTGTTTGATTGAGGTCTTGTATTTTTATCTTTTGAAATAAAACTTTCACTATCTCTTTATGGATTGAATGATCATTCATTCGACTTGGCTGTGCTCCCGCCATTCTAAACTCGGGTGTATCGTCTCTTTCTGGTGCGTGCATCGTTTATTAGATAATACGAAACTTTCAGCGTTGTTTAAGTTCACACTGTTGCCTTCTATTGAGCGCGGCCTGATTCATACAAAACGTAATTTTGGATTTGAGGCCAAAATACCCATCCAAATTGAATGATATTTTTTTTTAAATTAAAGGTTTAGTAAATATCTAGCACGCATGGGAAGTATTTTTATTTATTTTTCTTTTGAATTATGAAGAATTATGAATAAATCAATTTTCATAATTTTAGAGGTAATTTAATGAATTATTTCCGGGTTTATTGTATTTTAAAAAATATTTATCATATTTGCTATGTAAACATGATAACGTAAATATAAACATATAAACAAAACAAAAAAATTCAGGTGTATATTTTAAATTATGTACGGCAAATTTGTATTCCCGTCGTTTTTAATTTATATTAAAGTCCTCCATAATGCTAATTTTAATATTTTTTATTTTATTTTATGTTTTACTATATTTTTAAAGTAGATGGGATACAACTTTTTTTTAAATCACCGTTAGCCCCCAAATAATTGTTAAAGGTGCCTCTAAAATCGCCAAAAATCAATTCCTTTGATCGCCTATATTTCATAGTGTAAAAGAAAAATAAATAAATAAATAACTTCTAATCCGTAATAGATATTTACTATACTTTTTGATGAAAAAAAATATCATTAGGTTTAGGTGAGTATTTTGGCTTCAAATCCAAAATTAAGTTTTGTGTGAAACAGGTCGCGCAGCCGTTCCTCTTAATACCTGAGGTTTGGGGCCTCGCTAAAACCTGTACGTAAAAGTTATGACTTAATATAGTTTCATTATGGGTAAAGTACTGTACTTGCTGTTTGGCTATTGCTATTCCAACCTAAAATTATATTGTCACAGTTGTTTATTCTCATAGAGTTCTTTGTATGTGTTCGAAAATTTGATAAATAAGTTGATTAGCCAAGAACTCTCTCTCTCTCTCTCTCTATTCCATTCGTAAATACAGACCAAGCAGTAACTCTAGCCAATAAACTCCACGAGCAGTTCTCCTTTTTATGGTAGGATATAGTGTAAATCATAATGTTACATAGCGCTAATTGTGAATAAATCCAGAATGCTTATCAAAACGAGTGTTTTTAGTAACCGCCCCACCCATACGAACGTACGTGATACGGCCGCTATATTGTCACCCGAACGCAACAAGCCGTATCCCGTACGTTCAGGTACAAAAAAAGCTATACCCGAAATCCGCAAAACATTCGTATACGTCAAGTTTGTTCCTGCGTCATCTCGTTTAGTCTGACTATCTAGAAATTATTCTCCTGATAGTCAATATCTACAGGAATAACGCAAAGAAATTGGTATGAGTTACACTGAACTAATGAAGCACAACAAGCGGCCCGCGGGCCTTTTCGTGGCGGCCCACTTGACTAAACAAAACAAAAATAAAAAAAATCAACCGTATTGTTTTATTGTTTTGACCTTGGCCTGCCTTAAAAAAAATCCTATCAAACTTAATCTGTCGTTAATATTTTGATTCAGCCACCCAAAATTACGAGCCTTCTTACACATGTTCCTTAAAATTTCAGATCGATAAAAATGGAAAAACGGTAATGGATGGAAAATCTATGATTACTATATTAAACGGTTACCTTTTTACAAAATACAAACTGCAAATTTACCATTCAGAAACACAAAAAACTCTCAGCAAAATTACACTTTACCGATTACGATATGTAAAAAAACTTTGGGTCAACGGAATTACAAAATATAAAGAATAAAAATCTACGATGAGGGACGTTAATAATAATAAAATACTAAAAAAGTACCTGTACTGACTTTTAAAAAAAAATACCGTGAATTCATGGTATTTTTTTCATTATCTTCCACACCCATGAATTAATACCCTGTATCATTTTTTTTTTGTATAAATGATAAAAAACTAGATATCAGACCATTTTTTTTTAAATTTTAATGTGGCGTCTCAAGATTTTGCATTTTTTATAAAAAGCAACATTTTATACATTTATACGGTGTTCACTACACTAGCAAAACAACGCCACCTATTGCAAAGTTAACCATGTCAAGTTATAGGTACCCTAGCGGTCCGCGAATATGCTGAAACTTGATAAATTGGTTAAAAAGATTGTGCATCACTGCACTAAACCATTGGAAGAACTTTTGACGAACTTCCCAGAAGACGTTTTCTCTGCAAAAAGAAAGATTTTCCATAAAGTAATATCTGAGTTGTAAACCTGGGATAGTTTTGTAGTAATATTCAAAAATATATTCTGAAAACACAAAGGAAATAACCTTTTAAATATGCTGTTGTCGTTCAGCTTCTTGGAAGTAAGGGAGAGTGGGGTAATGGCGAACGCCTCCGATAAAAAACGTAAGAATAAATCGTATATATTTTTTATTTTTTTTAGTTTTATTTTTATTCATTTTTTTTGTATTTTCCCCTTTAGATAAAACATTACATTTTAATAAAAAAATTGAAATTTTACATCCGGGAAATCTAAAGTTTACATTTTATCATTTTATATTTGTATTCTGTAGTACGGTAGTAAACTAAAAATAAAACCAATTATGGATCCTTGTCACTTTACCTCTAATAAGACAAGATATGAAAATAATTTTAAAAAATCGCTCATGGCAAATATACGGAAAATATTATATTGTGAAATTCCTATTAAGTGAAGATGTCACATTAATTTTTTAATATATTTTTATTAGATACAATGATTTTTTTTAAAACATAATAATGTGGGCCCACCGGGTGCTTTACCCATGCTGGCCTCGGGAATAATAAAAGAGGATATACAAAAAGAGGCTCCACAATAATAATAATGCACGATATGTAATATATTAATTCTACAAAATTAAATGACAAGCAATATGTTCGCCGTTCGGATTTACCCGAAGCACACGGGGTAATGGCGAACATGAATATGGTATGTAAGCTATAGTTACGGTTGTAAAATGTAACAGCACTATGATGAGAACAGAAATGCCACCACTTTAGATCCTTGCAAATATTATATAAGTACAATAATTTTGAAAGAAAATATATAACGATTCCTACCTTCAACGACGTGCTGGGCAACTTATTTTAAAATATTATGATAATGGTTTTGCACGATGTTTTAAAACAGTAAAACCCGATAATGTTTATTACATTTACCAGTTTTATAAGTGACGACTAGTGATAAATAAGTAAGATGATATAATTAGTTAAGAAATATTTGTACAGCGCCCTTGAGGTGATTTTTCACAAAAACGGCGCTATACAAATCATCCAATTATTATTATTATTATATACGAGTATGACGTCTATTAATTAGACCAAACGCGTTACTATGTATTAAATTTATGCGTGTACGTCAGACAATTTTACCAACAATACGACAACAAACCGTGTTATAATGTTGGTACGGTCAAAAGAATTGCTTTCTTTAATTTTTATACCAAAATTGTTTCTTCATTTATTACAAAACCACTGACAGATATAATTTTTCGCTTCAGTCACGCCGCGCCAGTGCAAAATCCACCCTTATTTTTCACTTTCACCCTCCCGCCCACTTCCTCTCCAATTTTCATCTCGACTCCCCGAAGCCGTCGTCGAAATCGAATTTTCAAACACCCGACTTGTCGGGGGTGTAAGCAATCATCCCTTTCAGAGTTCCCAAGTCAGTACTCCAGGAGGGAGGACCCACCCTTAGCAAGCTAGGACTTACCTACCAACCATCCTAAGTGCCCGGCTTCTATTAAGTATTGACTTGGTACTTCGCAGTATTTCGTATGCCATTATTTGTACGTTTGTTCAGGTTTTATCCATGTCCTTTACGATCTAGTTGGTTTGTAAGATGGTTTGGTTCTTGAATATCTGATTTAATTTAGTCTATCCGTAAATTTAATTAAAATTATTTAATCCTACTTTCTTTGACTTTTTCTGTAGTGTTTTTTTTTTTTTTTTTTAAATTTTACTATAATAATAACGTTATAGAATGTCTTTAAATTAATATTTTTTCAAATATTAAATACTGTATAGTGTTTATGTTACAATGTTCACACAATAGATTATTTTATTTTATATCACCACGAAACGAAATAGACTACTACTAGCTATCCCAAGCTAGCGTAGCAAGTAGGGAACAGCTTTTAATTTGCATGGTTTTATTTGCCAAGATGTCGTAATATTGCAAACAAACTTTGGTAAATAGATCCTGCATTAGTGAAATAACAGATATTACCTACCATTATATTATTATGAATAACAATGTAATGCCTGAAATTAGAATAGAAAAATATTAAAATACATCGAAATCAGTGATATGAATTGCTCTTTGACTAAGGATAGACTGCAATCTTTTCGACTTTAGTTGCATAACATTGAATATTTTGGTGGCCTTGAAAAATGCCGTTTTTATTATTGTCTTCTTACTGGTGGTTGTGGCTAACTTGACAAATAAAAGTAAAAGACCTCTAAGTATATTTACTCGTACATTCTAAATCGTCTTCATAGTGAATAAATTCGAGTAATAAATCTTTACATATCATTATAAATGTGGACATTATTTTTGTTAAATTGGTTGAAATCTGTATTACGTAGATTTCAATTAATTCCATAAATATAACATTATTTGTAAAACTTACTAATGTAAAAATATCAAAATGTTAATGTATCTATCTATAATCATTACATAAAATAATATTAACATAAACTAAATGAAACATGAAAACGGTAAAAAACGACAGAAAATCAAAAGATTTCAGTCGCATCTGGCACTCGAACCCAGGACCTCTGCCTATCCGGGGAAACCGCTTAATCAACTTAGCTAATAGTCATCTTCATCGATATCGATATCGTAGCTGAGTGTCTAGAAGCAATCACTCTCTAGATGTCCTCAAAAAAACTCGAGCTAAATCCCTCAAAGACCGAGTTTCTATGGGCAGCCACGAACAGACGCCGATATTTAATAGATAACTCACCTATTGCTATTTCCGGCAGCGACGTAATTGCGAAAACAACCGTCAAACTTCTGGGCGTTTATCTGGATTCAGACTTTTCGTTAAAAAGTCAAATAAACAGGACAGTCAGCACTGGTTTCTTCTACCTATGACAACTTAAGTCACTCCGATGGAACCTTTCTACAGAGGCAACTAAACTATTGGTTAACTCATATATTGTATCACGTCTTGATTACTGTAATGGCATCTACGCAGGTCTTCCTAAATACCAAACTGATAAACTGCAATCAGTGTTCAACGCCGCAGCAAGGCTATTCACTGGGGTACCTAAGTTTTCGCACATTTCGGAACATCTCCGAAATCTTCACTGGCTGAAGTGCCCTGAGAAGATCCAGTGCAAGTTGTGTTGGATGGTGTTCAAAGCTATCAACGAAATGGCCCCACCCTATATCTCTGAGCTATGTATTCCGGAAAATACTAGTCTAAGGCACTCAACTCTTAGATCAGCGACATCATCTGCTGTCGGAAGGATGAAAGAACCTAAACGCGAACCGAGCACTAAGTTTGGTGATCGTGCTTTCGGAGTATCTGGCCCTAAGGCATGGAATAATCTCCCTATGGAATTGCGTTGCATAACCAGTCCGTCAGAATTTAGAGCTAAACTAAAAACTCATCTGTTCAGATACTCGTTTCCATAAATTCGTGAACACATTCATACATTGTTAATGACATTGTTTCCTGTGTATCTATAATTCAATTTTCCATGTCCAAAACTAAATTCCCTAGAAATTCCTACCAATATACAATGTCGGTGGGAGCCGAACACCTTAATCTGTTTTAATTTTGAGTGACGAATCTTCTTAATGCGCGTAATTATTGATGATTAATTTCATTAATTAATATCTATACTTTTCTTTAAATCCAGATAACTTACTCAATACATTTTTGCATCCATGTCATAAAACTAACAATAAAACATGTACATAATATTAATATAGACAAAAACTTCCTTCTTCTTTTGGGGTATATAACATTTTTTAAATTTAATCGTATAGAAGTATCTGTCTAGCATTACCATCTTTATGAACATGTAGAATATCATATATATGTATGTATATTATCCCCAAACTGATCAGAGGCATACAAATGCAGCTGTAATGTATCATATACATACTCGCCTCAAGATGGCTCATGGGGATTTTAAATAAGTTTAAAAAAGCACAATGGTCCAAATGCCTATTTTTAACTTTATCAAATGGTCTTCAGATACTAGTGCTACTTTCCGAAAAGAAATGATTCTACGTTTTACTTTTTATTTTTTTATTTACCGCTTTGCATGGAAGATAATTGCATTGAAAGGTGAAATAAAAAAATAAAAAATAAAAAAAACGTTAATATAATCGAGATATATTATTATGTTGTTTTGGATTGTTTCCAAAACGAACTGTCAAAATTCGAATGTGAAAATATTTGAATGTGTAAAATAAATTTCGAAGACAAATTAAATAGCTGGGTGGTGCCAGAGTAATGAAAAAAAACATCAGTTCTACTTTATTAAATGTCCACTTCTTATTGCCAAGCTATAACAACTTTTTTAATTTTAGTAATTTTTTTTAAATTCTGAAGTTATTTTTAAACTGGACATTTTGATTTTTATGCGAAGATCTTGAATACCAAGATCCGGGTTCAAATTTATATCGGTTTTACCGATAGTAAATCATTATTTTTAAAAACCCATCCCAATTAGAATGGGTGGGAGTAAAGAAAAATCATGTAAAAGTCACAATGTGGATTAACCGCAGTTTGAAAATGGGCTTATACGTCGAAAAAGCTGTCACAATAATAAAAAATAAAAATACTCGCAGAACTTAATAATAATATTATTAAATTTGATTTACATTAAATAAAAAAATCGGTCGATCAAAAAAAAGCGATAAATAAACTGCAAGAATTTCCATATGAAATCATTTACTTAGACAATATATTTTTTTTATATTCACGATTTTCGTATCCCTATGGATGGCAATATTTGACTCCCTATATTCAAGAGTTACTTTTTTTTCAATAACATGAGTTTACCTAGTTAACGTGTTGCATCTCTGACAAACACGCCAAACGTAATGCCATCTGGATACAAAACCCATCTATAAGCCCAGTTATTCGTATTATTATTCAAATAGCAATATTTTATCCACCCTACCCGGCAATACATTCATACGTCATCCCACTGACTGCAGGCCAAGTAGCAAAACCTAAAACCGCACACACACACACACACCCATGGACTTAATCCACGTTAGGATATTAGACATTTAAATGGCAATCACCAGAGGGGATGTAATGACACACTCACACCGAGGCACGCGTGATGATACACACTTGCACACGTGCGAGGTGGGCACATACACCCTCTGTATACCACGATGCCATCCCTGTATGTAATAATATCTTCGCCCTATGTGTTCTGTGCCCTAGGGTAGATACTTTGACATCCCCGAGCAGGGGTGCTAACTGAACCATTAGTTTTTTATTTAATTAAGCAGTACGTGAAAATGTATCGCCACGATCGTTCAACTGCTTTGAATTAAACAACAGTATCGCACATTTTGGGTAACATAAGTTATAATAATACAGACGTACAGGTATATAATTTAAATCTATTATTGCTTGTGTAGTGGTGTACTGTATAGTAGGACTGCTGCGGGGTAAGAGCGGGCTGCGGGCGTTCCAAACTACTTAGTTACCAGTTTGAACAACTATCGGTGTGCACAAATACATTCACGAGTGCGCTCTTTAAAATGATTTTCCTGTTTAATCATTGTAGAAAATAATATTAACATAACGTAAATAAAACAACGGAAAAAACGACAGAAAATAAAAAGTTTTCAGTCGCATCTGGGACTCGAACCCAGGACCTCTGCCTATCCGGGGCATCCGCTTAACCAACTTAGCTAATGAGACCAGTTCAATTTATGTCATCTTCATTGATATCTTATCTCAAATTCAAGATTTGTCAATATGATTCTCCATTTTGTATCCAATATTATTGGCAGCTATCTTTATAGTAAATAATGATGTAATATTAATGTTAATATTATTGTTAATATTATTTTCTACAATGTTAAATATTAAAATGAGGTTTTTAAATCTCAATTAAAATAATTAGTAATTAAAAATTGATTTTCCTGTAACTACATGTATTATAAATAGATCATACATCGCAATCTGCTATGCATACCACATGGCATAACAGACGTGTTGGCTCAGCACAGCATGACACGGTGTATGGAGCTGGTAAATAACATATCTCTTGATATCTTCAACATGCACTTGTGTATTATGTATCATGTAGATCAGGCTATTAATATTTTTATTAAAAAAAAAAAAGAAGTAGTATCTACAAATTAAAAACCTTTCCCTTTGTAACTTCTCTGTGGCATGCACTTATACATTATTATACCTTCATATATATTATAAATATGTTACACTTATATACCAACTACGCATCATATATATATATTTTTTTAAGTTCTGTACACATAATCATTTTAATGTTAAAATATGTAAAAGCCCTTTGGGGCGTTAATGAATGAATAAATAAATAAATGAATAAATAAAATAAATTTTGACGTTTTTAAGAGACGTATGAATATGTCTCTTAATTCATGTCATTCTGATTAATTATTATGTTGAAATCACTCAAGGAGAAGAAACCGAAATAACGAGCTATGCATTCCGCGAATTTAAATGAAACATCTAATAAGCAAAAAGGTTCGACTTTTTGACAAAAACCAGTTTTCTTGTTAGAGTATTTAGTTTGAATATTTCATAAATCTTTTCTTAATTTGCTTACTGGAGTCAAAATCACGCAAAACAACGTGAACGGTAGTGAAGTAGGCTGGTGCCGAAATGGGTTGTTACCGTGACCTTTGCCTCCAGCTTTTGAAATGGTTATTAAGCCAAATATATTCAATCTGACGTCAGTGGTTGAAATGTATTTTTGTATTCGTTTGGGGAAGGAAAGCCGTTCCACGGCTTGTCTGTTGAGTACCTACAATAGTAAATCGTTAATACGACCAGATCTCCCGCGGCTTAATACAGCGCATAAGTAAATTAAATCACATAATAACCTCTAAAGCTATTGGAATTAAGAATAGGTGTTCTTCATTCAACGAATTAACGCTGCTATTCTCTGATAAATCTATTTTTTTATGATGTATTTTAGCTTTTACTCTACATGTCCGACATTTTATCATGTTACATCCAATCACTCAACAGACTACTCGTCGATACTTCCATTACCCCACGATGTCCTACGCTCCCGCTACCCTTCATGCACATACACAGCAAAGCAGCCCTCTCGGGTGTCTCCGCCCCCCCACATCGCCCCCCTTCCTGCCACCCCGACCCTCTGGCCTGGCGGGGGTCGCTCGGGGGGTGACACAAAGAGCTTTTGGACGCCATTTTGTCGTTTGTCGTAAGTAACGCTGGAGTCAATATTACGTATACATATACGTATGTCGGCAGATGCTATACGAGACACAAGATTGTAATGGGATAAGTAAAGATTATTGTACATTTGAACTAGACCTGGGACGTGGGCGATAAAACATGTAATGACTTAATTGAATGAATTCAGTCTGGTGACACATGTGAATGAATTCTTGAAATTACCGTTCATTTGTCGATTGCGTCTTATAGTCCCCATGTGTTAGATTTGGATATATTTGGGCTTATTTGTTTAGTATTTTATTTTTATTAACAAAAATACATATATATATAAATTATAATTTATGTATATATATTTAAAAAAAGATTTGGTGTGAACCGCATCACTAGGCTGAGCCTGTTCTGAGGTGGTAGTCATTAAAATAGTTTTAAAATCATAAATTATAAGGTGATTAAATATGCAAAAAAAAAATTGGTGAAAAAATATAGCGCGAAGTTTGTTGTTATTTTCTAGATGTTTTGATAAATGAGAAAAGAAATAAGAAAAATGTCGGCGTGTTTTTTTTTGTTATATTATAGATGTTCTTAGTATCTGTCCTCTGTTGCTATACATGTGTGAATTTTGTGTTTTGAGTTTATAAGAAGATCCAAATCCAAAATTAAGTTTTGTATCAAACAGGCCGCGCAGCCGTTCCTCTTAAGTTTTTTATGTGTTGAATGTCGTTGATCTATTTTTCAATGAAATTAAAACATTTTTGGGGCAAATGATGGTAGTGTCTTTGTCCGTACTTGGTATTTATCTGTTTGGTATTGAGTAATGTGTCTCGTTCCGCAATTATGTTCTGCAGTATGATGGTTTTCTTTATCTTATTAAAAATGTTTTTTCACACACTCAATTACTTACCATCGCGACATTTTTCGCAGATATATAATGGATAGAGAAGATGGACCGCCACACAACTCTTATATACATGATGTAATATTATTGAACACTAAATATAAAGAGTATAGCGTATAATTAATTTATTCAAATAGTAATTCTCATTCTTTGTTAATCGACGTCTCGCTAAGTGATCTGAAAAATGTTTTTTTTTTAAACGAAATTTTTTCGTCTTATATAGGTATATAATATATTTTTGTATGACATTGAACTATACTTTTGTATACGTGGGTATTATTACTAGGCAGTGAGGTATGAACCTTGCAGAGCAAGGATAAAAGCAGACTGAATTCTATAGAAATGAGATCCCTGAGGCGTATGTGTGATAAAGCCATATATGTAAGTCATAACTGTAAATTTAGAAAAAATGCATGGCTGATGTAAGCGTAATGAATATAAATATAGGGACGCTTAGATGGTTTTGGCATGTATGAAGTAATGTAACTAGAACAGATGCCCCGGAATTCAACGGTAGAAGTCGGGAACGCCCAATGAAGAAATGGCACGATCAAGTGAACCATATACTTGAGTCGGGCCATGTCAGAATATCAGAAGGGCATGTACGAGCCGATTTATAAACGTAAATGAACCAAGAACTGTGTGCCAAGACAGCGTTGTTTAACGGTCCGTCCTTTCTGCCAAGCTCTGCGGTGAAACGGCGTGACGATTATTTAGTTAACTATAGGTACTTGTTCAGTGAGGTCTAGGTATTGATTTTTAATTAATAATTATTGGGTTGGGATTAAGAACCATTGGAAACACCTACATCAATAAAATGCTCACATTGGCGTGGTCGTCCTCTCTTTTTTGTTGGAGAGACTTTTAAAATAAATATTCCATTCGTCAGGAAACGTTTGGATTTCTTATTTTGTGCCAATTGACTCACGGGACTTTCACCATTTGGACCGTTTCCTCACAGCTTCATAATATCATGGTAAATTTATAATTAGATCTGACTTTATCCATTATATTCCAACGCCAGCTTATTATGTACTTTAGGAGCGACAGTGCCAAACCGTAGAAAGGCGCCTTTAGCGCAAACACATTATATTCAAATATTCCGCACAGAACTGGGACGTTATATTCACTCGACATCATCACGTTTCATATTATTTATGTATTTTAGGTTTAAGGCGATGCAATGGGAAGTAATGCAAAATGATGTGTTTTTCTTTTGAAAATTGGATTGCATATAAACATCATAGATGAATTAATTAAATACTGGAAGTAGAACATGCTTTGGCCTTTCGTTTAATCTTGCATTTATTTTCTTAGTCTATTTTAATGCCCAGAAAAAAATAAAGTATTAGATCTAAAAAAATGTTTATAGTGCAAAATCTCCTACTTACGAACCCTCTTTATGATATTTATTTATTTAATATCAACGGTATAAATATACCATAAACAATAATTTCATGTCACAGTTAACTACAAGCATAAGAGTATAGCACAAATAATTTTAAAAGGTAACTATTAAATGTGGCATTAGGTCGTACAATGACATCAGAGAGTATATAAAGAATAAAAGTTCATGAATAATATAAAAGTAAAAGATATCCGTACATATAAAACATACAGTAAACTTAAGTTCTATTAATATTGATTGAAAAGATATGTTAGTATAGCCTTCTTGTACTTACCTTCCGTATAGTTTAATAGATCCGCTAGATCTGCGTATCTGACAGTGAGCCGTCGAAATGGTACGTTAAGGCAAGTCTATTCTCTCTCTTGTTTTCGTAACCATTAAGTACATTTAGCTTAGTAACATATTATATACATCGTATGACAAACAATGAAATCTTTGAATTAGTTAGTTTTTCTATCCAAATGTTAACTACATATTTTTCTCATTTTATATTTGTATGTTTTTTTTCCTGATTGTACAGTACGATACGTTAAATAGGGCGTTTTACTTTTTAAAATTTTTTTTTATTATTTCGATAATGGCTAGTTCAAAGCTCATTGGAGAAAGGGCGCTCCCAACACATAAAATAGGTAACATAAATAATAATAAAATATATATATATATATTTTTTAATAACTTATTGAAGCTTATAAATCTCATTGTAATATTTTTTAATCATTGAAGATAATATCAAATCTAAAATGAAAATGTGATACACATAGAAAAAAAAGGTGACATCTGCATCTGGAATTCGAACCCAGGATCTCTCGGTCTATCCGGGACCAGCGCTCTAACCAATTGAGCCAAAGCCAATTGGTTAGAGCGCTCAATTTAAGAATTGTTAATATCGTCTTCAATTTGACGGCCTCCGTGGTCGAGGGGTAAGGCTGTCGACTACGAATACGAAGGTCGCGGGTTCAAATCCCTGCGTGCGCAAGTAAATTTTATTTAATTAATTTGTGCTGCTATATATTTGCGTATATTTACGTACGTTCCAGAGTGGAAGATACTCTCAGTATCCCCTGGTGAAAGACCACCATTCAGTGTTGTTGCCAGGTATTTCCCCACCTTCCTCTTCCCCTACTCCTTCCCCTCTCCAATACCTTCAGCCTCACAACATTCTCCGATTGGGGATGCCATAGTCTCACTGGCTCCAAACGGTTGAGAGCAGTTGGGACTCTTGTGCGGTATTCACATAAAAATAATAATAATAATAACATTTTTTTGGCTGCTATCTTTCTGTAGTGACTGCAAGATTCTAGCCGAATTTATTTGCGATCTAGATAGTGTCTTGGATATACCTAGTAAAATATTACAATAGGTTCCATGTGTAATACCGTTCGTGAGTTTTTACTACTACAGATAAGACGAAATATGCTTGATAAATACGAGGTGTGTTCAAAAGAAAATGTGAATTTTGAATTTTCGCAGGCTATGTACATTCGATTATCGATTTTTTGTTTGTTATGTTGGTACACATATGTTTATCATATGTTAGAATTATTAGCCATTTTGGATCAGTGGTTTGTTTTTGACAACTGGAAAGGTTAGTCACGTTTTATTTTTTCTTCGATACTAAAAAAATTTTTTGTAAAAAATCTAAAAACATCGTTTTTTTGGATTTTTTGAAAAAATATTGATAAGGACATAGGAAACAAAGCAAATCTAAAATTTCACTATAATCGGACTGATGATGGCCCAGACACAACACCCAAGAACGTGACTAACCTTTCCAGTTGTCAAAAACAAACCACTGATCCAAAATGGCTGATAATGCTAACATATGATAAACATATGTGTACCAACATAACAAAAAAAAATCGATAATCGAATGTACACAGCCCGCGAAAATTCAAAATTCACCTTTTCTTTTGAACACACCTCTGATGTTGAAATGTTTGTAATTTCATATCGTTTAAAATAACATTGTAAGATTATAATGGTGGCTAGGTAGGTACCTAGTAGGTTGGTTGGTAAGTATATCTACCTTATTAATTATTCAATATATATGTATACTTACATAATATACATTAATCCGCATCGTAATAACTTGGAATGTAAATCAAACTTTTTTTTTCTTACCTACCTGCTTTCAGGTATTTTCCAATTTCCGTTTCCCGGCGCCCCTATTACCGCCATCTGTTAAGCTTTTCCCGAGCTCCGCGTTTTTCAGCGCCTGAAAGGGCCTTGTTTAATTATCTCGTCGCCTCGCATCAGGCCCGAAGGTCGCCCCCGCCTTTATAAATAAAGCTAAAATCATAATTGAATACTGATAAAGGGAATTAATATCGTTGAGAGGTTGTGCACGTACTCGTACACTGGAAAGCATTAAGGTAATAGGGATCAATTACTTAAGAATGGATTTTTTATTGTTTTAAAAAAATATATTTAATGGTCACGGGAGAGTTCTAACTTCTTGGTTCAATGCGGTCTTTAGTATTCCTAGTAATTGGTGGGGACCTGAAAAATTCGCGTTTATTTTGGCTAAATTGGTATTACTTTTCGGTGAAATTCGCTTTATTTTTCAACAACAACGGTGGTATTTTGTAATAAAGTGTGTATTTACGTATTTAATTTTTTTAAATTTTTATATTACCCTTTTTATATGTGTACGTGTTGAAAAAAGAATAACAGTACCCATGCAACGTTTTTTTATGGCTATTCAAGCTTGTCAAACCATAGACGTAAATATTTACAACCTACAGTGTTACTTTCTGTGATGTTCTACTCCGCCTTTCCGTGGAAGGTATCCTGCCGGCTGCGCCAATTGTGATGACCTCTAAGTCTTCGGTGATTCGTGGGTAAATGCCAATACGATATGGCTATCTTTTCAATATTTATTGTCACTATGTCGACCCCTTGGTATAACAAGGGTCCATCTGACACAGCAATGTCATGCGATAATATGCTCTATGGATGGTAACTCTAATACCATTATCGCATGACACTACTGTGTCAGATGGAACCTTTTTATTCCGAGGGGTCGGTGTTACAAGGGTTATCCTAAGCAATGAAGTACACGAGAGACAACATTTTGCTCGTATATATTAACAGTGAGTCATGCTATCTCTTTCATAGTCGGTTGTCTCTTTCATACTCTTGGACATACGTTCACGACATTTTCTTATTTTAAAATACCAGAGTATCGCGTGGACAGTAAGAAATTTTGGGGATATTTACCCGGTAATTTCGAATTTTGCGTTTTTCGCGTGAAAATGGCGAAAGTCGCGTAAAATACACTAACTTCGTGAAAAATTCGCACTAATCAAAAATATTCAGGTGTCTAGTACTTGGTGATTGTTGCGAGACAATAGCAGTGGGGGGGGGGAGAAGGACATGAGGTAGAGGAGGTTCTGAGAATCTGTCTATTCATTCTTGGTCACAGAACTTTTACTTAATACTATTTCTTGATTGCGATCCTCAATGTAAGTAATATCTTCATATCTAGAACGTACTCGATCAGTAGAGAATTGCGCATTACAAGAATTATTTGTATATTAACTGTTAACATTCTTATTGTTCTTGATTGAGCGATTTTAAGAAAAAAACACTGTTTTGCTTAGTCTTTTAATGTAGGAAATGTTATACTCATGTTTTACTCATTCATATTCAAATTCTGATATTTTGAATGAACAAAAATTTTAATAGTAATATTTCTGTCAAAAACATTTCCTTCTGGAAAATCACGAAGAATGTACTATAATAACAGTATTTATATGGTTGCTTCATACACATTATTAAGTGATTAGTTAATTATTCGGGGTATTCACCCTTACCGCGGTATTTTTCATCTCCAATTGCAAATAATCGCAAAATACCGAAACACCAATCCCTAATTACGATAGTTTGAGTCCACTTTCCCAACTTGTCCAGATTACGAGCGTTTCGCCTAACCAACCACCCCTAGGGGGGTTTTATACTCCGTGAAGCTGTTTAGGGGAGGGGGGGGAGTGTCAGGGGTGCCTTGTTTTGTGCTACGACCCCCCCCCCACCCAATCCGCCCCTTTCCTCTTTCCACCCCCGCTAAACCACTCACAGAATTCTCGTTTTCGTTTTGGTTTTTGTTTTCGACCCTCTCCTCTCTCGGTGGAATTGGTCCATGAGCGTTGTTTTTTTTACGTAACAATTTATATGCTAAAATGATTGACATCGGAGGAAATTTCTATTAAAAAAATTATTTATTGTAGGAATGTGGTGATGATGTATCTAGTTTTGATTTGATTTTGATAAGTGGGCACCTACTGTTATAATTTTAAATTGATATGTTATTTATTTTCGCCGTTAAACGATAGCAAAAATAGTACCTCAATTATTTAACCCTCAATCTGATTAAGCGAAACCTCTCAATGGGTAAGCTCTGGCGTCGTGAAATTTGAGCGCATATTTCTGTCGAAAATTTCTAGGTCAGTGCACGAGTTATGGAGCTTTGAAATACCTTTTTTTCAAATGATTGTCTGATTTTCTATTGTTCGTTCCGTGTTTTCAATTGTTTAACATGTTTATTTTTCGAAAAGCGTGTCTCTAAACTCGGGCGAAACCGGGTTGTAACTACTAGTCGTGCGTAAAAATAATGTAACTTTGACATTATCGACGCCATTGTCGTGGCTGCAGGCTGCATCTGAGTGGCTCGGCTCTCCACTCAATGAGCGATGGATGCAGATGAAGCGACTACTACACTGAAAGACGATCCCTTAAATTAAATTAATTTAATTTATTCTGTGTTATTATTAACTATTATGTTTTTCTTTTTCTTTCTTTTGTTTTTATGCAATTGTCGTTTTGTAATTATTTTTATTTTTCTTATATTTTTTTCTCATTCTCTATTAATATTAATATTTAACCTTTTTTTATTTTTTTCATTTCACTATTCATATTTGCATGTATATCATGTAATATGACAGGTTGGGTTCACACTATTCACCCAGTCCAGTCAGTCCTGCTGGATTTAAAACATAAATATATGAAATTGCTATTTAGAGCCAAAATTAATAGGTATCTGTTAAAAACAACACATATTGTTTTATTTTATTTTTAATTCTACGTAATATGCTGCATATTTCTAATCTTCATATGTCAGGTTTCAACTCTCGTAATCTCAAATCTTGACTATCTGAAAAAGATGCGGAAATACAGAACCGTGTCGCAAAAATAACAAAAGAAGCGCAGAAAGAAATAAAACCTTCCACTCAAATTAGTGGCTTCCCATCGCTCAAGTCTCTCCGCCTACTCTAGGGTCCTTCAGACCGAGACTCTTCATCAGGGTCCCTGAGACCCCGACCCTGGGGCCTTGGAGGTAGCTTGGCGAATAAGAAATGCCTTTCCTGTTTTGTGTAGCAATGAGTTAAAGCGATGTTTCTCAATCTTATTTGTGCTATGCCCCACTTTCTCGCTTCAAAAAGTTTTACATGCCTCCCCCCAGAGTCCAAAGATAAAAAACATTGATTTTCATTGATTCATTTTTCTTGGTTTGGAGTAAAATACTTTAAAATTAATATTTGCATGTTTGCAAGGCGAAGCTCACCATGCATTTCATTAATTAATTCCATCATCTATATCATATTAGATGTATCAGATCACATATATCGTATCACATATATCATATCACATATATCATATCGCATAAATCGTATCACATGTATCGTACCACATATATCTTATCACATATATCATATCACATATATCATATCGCATATATCGTACCACATATACCTTATCACATATATCATATCACATATATCATATCGCATATATTGTATCACATATATCGTACCATATATATCTTATCACATATATCTTATCACATATATCATATCACATATCACATATATCATATCACATGTACCATATCACATATATCGTATCACATATATAATATCACATATATCCTATCGCATATATCTTATCACATAAATCATATCACATATATCATATCACATATATCATATTACATATATCATATCACATAAATCATATCACATATATTGTATCATATCTTAATCATATGTATACAATAACCTAACTGAACAACCACTCTTGGAAATTGCCATCTGAATACAATAATCGTTTCACATCTAGTGAGATGGGCAATACGTCATTATATATATATACGTGTTTATATATATCACGAAATATAAAAATTTATGTTTGGCTATGTGTCCTCGATTTTCTCGAAAATTGCTCTACATGTTTCGCTGAAAATAGCACAGTTTGTTCTTATTATTCCTTGGAAGGTTTAGAGATTAGTTTGAATGAAATCCAATATGTAAAACTGTTGCTATAACGTTTTAAAATTAGTATATGAAAAACATTGAATCCGCCATGCTGTATTGAAGTTAGCCCGTAGATATACCGCTCTGGTTAGCCACAGATTACATATTCAAAAGAAGAAGGTTTGTTTGGGTAAAATATTTTCAAAATGGAAAATACATGTAGGTACCTACTTAAGAACTTTTTTTATTTAGATGTGTTTTGAAAAAATAAAGGTTCGGAATGAATCAAAATTTTCAAGTTAATGTTTCTTTGTTTAGAGACAGTAATAGTCGTCACAAGGCATTACTTTCGCTGTCAAATCAATTATGGCCAATATACCCAATATTATACCCAAACGACAAGCAAGAATTCACATCTTCTTAACTTTATTCCAAATTTTTAAAAAGACCCGAGTAAGGCCGGGTACACATCAGCTGATATGTATTAAAAAAAATAAAAGCAGGAATTAACTATAACTTCAACACGCGTTGTGTTTACATTTGTGCTAGTGTTGTCATCATTTTTTTATGGTAAGCTCTCGCTATATCAATAGCGAAACAAAATGAGATAAATACGAGTTTTAACAAAAAAATGTAACAAATATATAATTAATGTTCAATTTTTTTATAACTTATTGAAGTTTGTAAACCTCATTATAATATTTAATCATTGTAGAAGATAATATTAACACATCCCAAATGAAACACGAATCCGAAAAAACAACAGAAAATAAGATGCGACTGAAATCTTTTTATTTTCTGTTGTTTTTTCATTCGTGTTTCATTTGGAATGTGTTAATATTATCTTATTCAATGAAATAATTAATGATTTGCGCATTACCCACAAAGACATTAAAATTTACACCGGTGGGGTGTGCACCCCACGTTGAGAAACACTGTACAAGTTTTAAAAGAAAAACTAGTGTGAGAAATGTCTTTCAGGGGATTGTTTTTTTTTTTTTTCAAATTACGATCATAGTTTTTTTTACAATTCGACATAATGTACTGATTTTGTTCTAAAATAATTATTTTTAAGTTTCGAAAAAATTAAATTATTGTGCCTGTATTATTATAGGCCAGTGCAATTAGTAATTATTCAAGTAGTTTTTATTTTTTTTTAATATGTTTTATGAACTAGTGCCCTCTGTTGTAAAATCTTTCATGTTTCTCTTCAAAGTTTTCAACCTGTGCATGCTCCGCCATCTTGAAAAAACTAGCCGAGATCGCCGCAAAATCTAGTTTTTTTCCCAAGTATTCCATTTCCAATGCAAATTTCGGCTAATGTAGCTTTAAAAAAATTTGTAGAAATAAATTTTCCTGATAGGTGCCGAGATATAAAGTTAATTGTTAATATAAAAGTCGTAGAAAATGATGTGTTATACTAAATTTGACATAACTATATTGCCGGTATTGCTAGTGCCGAGATATAAAGTTAATTGTTAATATAAAAGTCGTAGAAAATGATCTGTTATACTAAATTTGACATAACTATATTGCCGGTATTGCTGGTGCCGAGATATAAAGTTAATTGTTAATATAAAAGTCGTAGAAAATGATGTGTTATACTAAATTTGACATAACTATATTGCCGAGATTTGCATTAGAAACAAGATATTTGGGAAAAATTGGATTTTCCCGCGATTTCGGCTGGTTTTTTCAAGATGGCGGCGCACGCACAGGCTCGCCAAGGTCGAAAACTTGGTTTTTACAGGGTGGCGCAAAACTACCGTTATGGTTTGGAATGAAATGGCATAATCAAGCCGTTGTTGGTAGTCTATCGGCTTCAATTCCTGCACAAGCTGAACCTTATACGGGAACATGTGAAATGTGGCCAAAATCCTCCGAACGGACCTCCGCGACAGCCCCAGTTGTGCCGAACGTATCTTGTTGATGTTTCTGGACTGTCCTGCACACTATCCACAACACATTGGATATTTTATTCCGTGTGGACCGTACATGGTCTTCCGGTACATGGAAGGTGTCTTACTGTACCATGTTGTCGAAAATCTGCAACCAGGCGGTTTATTGTTGGTGCTGAAGGTCCAGTACGCACATTAAAAAAACGATAAGCCCGCTGCGTCAAAACAATTGACCGTTTATTTTCAAAATAAAATTCAACAATTGTTGATCCCTGTTCTGTTGTGTAGTGTTCCATTTCAAATTCCCCAAATTTTCTTCACAAAATTCTGAAATAAAAAATAAAAATATAAATAAATTTAAAAAGTTATTAAACATTCAAACCATAACAGTTGTTTTACGCCACCCTGTACAATACCTATTTATAAAACAAATAAAATAACATTGAAACTATCAGAATAATTACGATCATAATTCATTTTTTGAGCTAATTGCATTGGTCTATTAAACGAAATACTTTGGTGATATAATTAGATTATTTAAGGCTGGTATTATTTAATTTTTTCCACAAACCTTGCGTTTCTTTTCTTTTCATTTCTTTAATACTATTACTATTGATAAATTACAAAATTTACACGACTAATTCATATTTTCCTGCTATTGTACAACTATGTTTTAAGTTATGATCTAATTATTGAGGAACAGCTATATTTTTTTTGTTACACTATATGAATCATGTTTTATTTATATACTTCCTGTAAAAACAAATATCATATTAAATAAATAAAAATAAAAAGATTCGATTATTTTTCCTCGACTGTTATTTTAATCGTTCTAAATGACACCAATACTAGTATTCTAAATTCTTTAATACTCGTATAACGTGAATTGTTGGTGCCTCTAATAAAATAACGTGAATTGTAGTTGCCTACATTCAGACCAAGCAATTTTTTTTTGAACCGACAAAATTATTGTCCGGCATGTAAAACCGCTTTAAAATTTCGAATTACCACCTTTTAATTTTTTTTTTTAAATATGTTCACATAAAAAAATGCTACCTTTGTGCGTAATACGAGGCAGGCGCTCGACACGGCAAAGCAATTTCAACCAGCGCACGGTCATAATTTTTTTTTGTCTGTGGAAACCGATTTGTTAATTATTGCATTTCAACTTTCAATTCGTTCAAAGCGTATTCCGCTACAATTTTCCGATTCTAATTGCGTTTTCATATCTACCTCACGGTATTACGCTTTGCTCACCAATTACAGAACCATTCCGATTGACTCTAAAATTTAGCTAAATCGAATCCATACCAAATTTCGTACAAAAGACCAGACTTAATACGCAATTTCCCTTTGTCAAGTTCTCTGCATTCAGCGTTTCTTAATGCAATTCCGCCAACGCACCGGGGCTTTAACTGCCGACGGAAATTTCAAATCGCGGGGACGCTTGTAGCATCCCCTATTTCGTATTTAAAGAGTAAGTGATGTGATATTGCGATGGGGGGGGGGAAATTAAGTCGTGCCACGGATGGATTGGTCGGCAGCGAACCCCAGACGAAAGCTTGCAGCGTAACCTCAAGGGGCTTAGTGGTTATGATACGTTGCGGATTTGGGAGACTTCTTATGGTGCGTCACGTTGTTGATGATATATATATTTTAAAATATTGAAGAAAACACTAAAACTCACCTAAATCACGAACAATATTAACTTTGAAACGCGTTATGGTCCTGCCTCTGAGTCCCCTTTTTTAATTTTATTTTTTAAAGAAAAACAAATATTTCCCGGTTACTGATAATCTGACAATACTTAATAAAATCTCTACTACAATTATACTAGACGGAAAATATTGCTTGTGTCGTAGTGGAGGACTTAACCAGCCGAAACGGTGAGAACCGGACGCGATGCCACCTCACCCACTGATAAATAAGTACATCGCATATTGAGAAAAATATCGAGGTTGGATTGGAACTATCAGCGGTGTTTTTAATGTTATAAATCTTTTTTAGAATGCACGATTTTTACTGTTCCATAACATTTTTGGGCATTTTCTCCAAAGTTTTTACATTGCATTTTTGCCATGTCCCACAATTTAAATTGATTTTTTAATTATTATATATTATAGAATATTGTAAAGTTATATTTTTTTTACAAGCAAATTTATTAATTTACTTTATTTAGTCAGTTAAAAACAACTGTCGAACCTGCATATATTTTTAATCAATTATTGAAATCTATAGTAGTATGTTTTTACCATATCCCTCCTCTACATTCATTTAAACAAAGTCTGATTTTGTAAATAATTTTGAATGTGTTAAATTAAATTTGTTGTATTTTAAATAGGTTACATTATATATTTTTTGAAAATATTTAGAGTAAAGCTGTTAAAAGCTCCTTTAAGCGGTAAAAGTGTATCATTCATTTAATCATCTTAGATTCATTTTAACGGAATGGAAAATTATGATGCCTGAGTTCTATAAACATTGTACTAATATTTCGCTGAAATGTTGTTCTCATTAATTTCACTAATAGAATAAGGAATCTGCTGGGTATATAAAAAATTCTTAATTTCCGATAAAAAAATAATATTACCATAATTTTATACATGTATAGGCATTTTTATCAAAGTTTGTGCATGTTTAAAATTTTAGGAATATTATTTTTTCACCGGAATTAAGAGTAGTTTAACGTATTTATATAGCCAGCAGATTCCTCGCTCTATTAGTGATTTAGTGAGAACAATATTTCATCAAAATGTTTATTAAATAAATATTTATGTAATTTTTATTACGAACTTGGGCATTCATTACCATGAATAATTTTAAAACTTCTACAAACTTCGGCAAAAGTGCCCCTTTGTCGAGATATCCTGACTTTTGGTCGCACCGGTTATACTTTAAACAGGATGGTTTCGATTCAAGTTTTTACTAATAATTTTTTTGTCCATCTTCGTGTTACACTCTTATCTGAAGTTAGCCAGCCTCATAAGCATCCGAATCCTTGCATCCCGAAATAGAGATATTTTGCTATGTTTCCCTTCATTTTAGAATATTTTTTGTTTCTCATTATACTCGTTCATGGGTTCAAAGGACTGCAGTTTGAGCTTTGTGATATTTCCCGGAGCTTTATTGTCGTGACCTCTATTTTAGTTATTCTGTCTGTTCAGAGCTTTCCCAACATTCGGCGTTATCTATACCCAGAGTTCAAAAGCTTCTTCTTTACTTTTTATTTTGCTTTTGTCAGGGTCCACGCTTCTACTCCATGCATGCATAATGAGAAAATATCACATCTGACCATTCACAATGACGTTCGAGATGTATGTCTCTGCTACAAAGTTTTTCATTTGTATACTGGTAGGTAGATACATACTTCTGGGCATTTCAAATTTCAATTCCGATTTTTAATGCTAATTGTTTTTTTTTATTTTTTATAATAAAACAATGCCTTTGTTTACATCACTTTTATTTTTTATGCTTATTGCCGACTGGGTTTTGCTACTACCGTAGCTTCTTCAGGGCAGCATATTTCTAAACTATGATATACATGTGTTATAGGTTATTATAGGGTATTATAGGGTACATGTGTTATAGGTTGTTATAGGGTATTAAAAACAAAATTATTCAAAAAATCCTATCCGATGTAAAACATATTTTTTTCTTTTAACCCCCATAGCTTATTTAGTTGCGGTTTTCTCCCCTTCTTATTTATTTCCCTTAGTATTCACTGAAAAACCATGTACATAATGTCATATAATTTTCTCTTGCTCTGTTGTCATTTGTACCTACGTGATATTTGATTATTTACACCATTAGCTTCTAAATTGTTATTTTATAATACCTGCTCATGAATATTTTATGTCATAGTTTTAATTTGCATATATATATATTATAATAGGTATACTATGTAGTATATCTGTTGTTTTACAATTATATTAGGTTATAAAGCGCACTTGAGGTGAACCTTCACAAAACTGCGCTATAGAAATTTACTCCTATTATTATTATTATAGGTTGATACAAAAAGGTGGGCGCAGACCCAGGGTAGGGGGCAGGTAGCGGACTGGGAAGGGAGTGTTCTTTG
The DNA here is from genome assembly GCA_022606495.2 of Halesus radiatus. Classification (NCBI taxonomy): domain Eukaryota; kingdom Metazoa; phylum Arthropoda; class Insecta; order Trichoptera; family Limnephilidae; genus Halesus; species Halesus radiatus. The sequence goes on along the minus strand of JAHDVE020003326.1, from coordinate 13,207 downwards.
TCAATTAGGAACATATTTAGTATCGGGCCTTTATTTAAATTGATTTGATTATTCATGAGTCTACTATCAGGTTTTTTTCCTTCCTTATGTCTAATGCTTCCAAATTATCTGGTCTAATATCTATTCTATTTTTATTCAGTAAACGTTGCCTGTTATTATTAAAAAGTGGTCTATTTCTAAATTAGGAGAACCTGTTTAATACATCTTAAGGTTAAATGTAACGTGGTACGCGGGTTAATTGGATACGTTAATTAAAATATTTCACAGAAGTAAAAAAAAACCACTTATGGCACTTAATGCTTTAAATATTGAGATGAATTGTTTGTTGACAGGTGTACATGAGGAATACGAAATGGAATAATTTTTTTTTTGTAAGTTAAAGCTCAAGTACTTCAAGAAATCAATAAAAACACTGTTTTTAATAATAAGTTTTTTTAAGGACAAAGGCTTTAAATCCACAGTAACAATTTATCCCATTTCATATTACATGTGTGTACCCGCCAACAAACAATTCATTTCAATATTTAAAAGCACTACGTGCTAAAAGCGTTTTTTTTAATTTTTTAAAATAAAGCACTAGCTGTGTGCCCGGCCTTGGTCGGGATTATTTATTTATTTTGGAATAAAGTTATGAAGTTGCGCATTCTTGCTTGTCGTTTGGGTGCCATAATTGATTTGATATCGAAAGTGATGCCTTGTGACAGCCAATACTGTCTCTAAACAAAGAAAAATTCATTTTAAAATTTAATTTCATTCCAAACATGAAGTTCTTAAGTAAGTACCTACTTGTGTTTTCCATTTTCAAAATATTCTACCCAATAAACCTTTTTTTTCTTTTGAATATGTAATCTATGTGCTAACCTCAATACAACATGGCGGGTTCAATGTTTTTCTTACTAATTTTAGAACGTTATAGCAACATTTTTACATTTTGGATTTCATTCAAAGTACTCTCTGAACCTTTCCGGCACTAATAAGAAAAATTTGTACTATTTTCAGCGAAATCGGTAGTCATTTTCGAGAAAATCGAAGACAGACAAACATTCGTTTTTTTTATTATTTTTTATATATGTATTTATATTAGCGCCATCTTTGAGCGCGTATTACGTTTTGTTTCGCCTTAAGTGCTCTTTGACACTGATTTTTAAATTGGGTACGCGACGTTTTGCGGGTAATTGTCTTAATTTTTTCCATGTTTTATGTAAGGATTTATTTGTAGGTAGGTGTATCCCTTGGCACGTATTTAAATTGATTGTACTTTGTATTTTTTAAAACATTTTAGCTTTTAGTAACAACAACAACGCTTTTCGCAGAAAAATATCATCGAAATGTTCCAATCTCCTTTTCAATTTAAGACAATTCTTAATTTTGACATGACGTAACGTTTTGGTAAATTTCTACATTTTTTAACCTCTATTGTATTCTAAACAATAATACTGAGAGCCGTACTTAAAAAAATAAATCAAACCTCGGTACACTTTGCAATTTATTCCCACCAGTGGCGTATCAAAAAAAGTGCGAGCCCCCTTCCACGGGGCTGTAAACAAGGCTCTGAACCGGGGGGGGGAGGTGGTGGAGGGGGTAATCTAGGTGGCGGGATTCCGCTGGAGAGGGGGTGGGTTGGGTGAGTTAAATTTCTCCTCCCCCTCCCACGGTTGCAGGTGAACAATGGTTCATGCAGCGGGGAGAGTGCTTCATATTTTAATTTAGCTGAGTAAAAACCTCATTCGACGCGTGCACCCCGCCGGCCGCCCCGCCATGTTTACTAGCGAGAAACGCCACTGGCTTATGGGACAGTGTAAATAGAAGGCAGTGCGGCGGAATAAAAAAAGAATAGAGTGAAAAGATTTTTCCCGTAATCGGAATGGAAGTAATACAAGAATGAGGAAAAAAAGGGGGGAATTCGAGAGCCTAGTTTTTACGAGAATTAATAAAAGGAAAGTACTACGTACTTTGCGTAATTGTTCAGATAAAAGTTCTTAGGGTAGAGAAAATTAAAATCTTCAAAATATAGTGGCTTTGAATTAAACGTGATCTAGAATATGGTAAGAAATTCTGAATAGCCTACCGTCTGGTTACACACGAACACGAATTACAGTTTCACAATGATAACCTTCCCTCTGCTGGGAATGTCGGCCTCTTTTGTAAACTTAAGTTTTGGACACCAGTTTTAATGCATTGAGAAAAAATAATAGTAATAATATATATTATTGTTGTCTTCCTCTTATATTTTTTTCTCTTTTCTCTATTTTTTTTCTAATATATCTATCTCACTCTATTGTTTGCTGTACCTATATATATATGATGACTCTGTATTGTTCTTTAGTTATTATATTTGCCCTGACAAAGCTAGATCTGAGCGAAACCGGTTGGCATAAAAATACAAAAATCCGCGATTTATAACAAAGTGTTTGTTTTATTTAATACGAGCTGATGTGTACCCGGCCTTTCTCGGGTACAATAATTGATTTGACAGCGAAACTAACTATCTCCAAATAAAGAAACATTCTTTAGAATATTTTATTTCATTCCAAACGTTTAGATACAAGATTTGTTATATCTTTTCACGTCTTCAAAGCTACTGGTGATCGAAATTTCATAACCCCAGAGCTCACCGTTCCAGAAATTCTGCTTCAGACAAACTGATATCTACTTAATAGTTATCACGATGAAACTTGTTATATTATGGGTACATATAATTTGAATTAAATACCTATCTACCTACTCACTTTTACAAAACCCGGTGGTAATTCAAATTTTATGACACTATCCTTATCGTTTAGGAGTTTTTACAGCTTCGGCACACAGATTTTGTACTTTACCAGATTGATCCGTATAACGTAAGGGTAGATTGGTAGCTACAAGATTTGGATTAAATACCTACCCACCGTTACAAAGCCTGTGGGGATGAGAGTGAGAGCCTCGGGGGTGTGTTGTAAAATGGCATCGCACGCATCCCTCGAGACCGGGTTCGCATCTCATGCGCGCCGGAGGGCAGACAGTATTTAAACAGCGATGGGGTGCAATAATGCAATTTCTACCCTCGTTCTATGTGCTTATGCCGTAGTGCAATTCTGTGTTTTCGGTTGGTGAACACAGAAGTGAAGGTGGGTACTGTATGACTGGCAATATACTTATTCTAAGTCGTATATTTTTACCGTCTGACTAGCGAATGGATCCGATGTATGACTCTTTGAAGTTTCTATTAAAAACAACAACTTTTTAAACGTTTTTTTTTATATTAGTAAATATTCTTGGTATTTGAATAGCTTGACAGTATTTGAATTCCTCCTGCTTCCACCATTTTTAACGTAAAATGTGTAAAGATGGAGGATTTAGGTAGCAGAGGATTGAACCCGCGACACCTGAGTGGGAACCCGACTCGTTGGACCACTCGGCTACTCACTGGTCACGTGCATGCCATTCTTGCAATAAATAAAGAAATCGTTTCCACTCTCAGAACTTCAAAGTTGGTCAGAATCTTAAAAATATGATTTTGAAATGGCTAATATGTTGCAAATAGGTATGTAGGTACCTACTTAATACGTGCGCTTGCATTCGAAACAAATATAGTAGATAATATTTTAGTTTTTGATTCGAAGCTTGTTATGAATTATCACCATTTTTATCTTTAAACGTTCAAATGATTCTTAACTGCTCAAACCAAATAATTTGTTTCAGAAAATCTCCTTCTCGATTCGGAAAGTGGTGATTTCTGGTGTCATGTCAACTGTTTCCATTTTCATCTTCATCTTTCATGTTCACTTATCCGTGACCTGAGAAGAGGACGCCATTATATTTATTCCATTGTATTGAATGATATCCCAAGTGACAAGTACATAAAACCGTTTTTGCAAATACAAATTTATTGGTGTGGTTTTCTGCGATTCTACCATCCGCTAACCACGAATAACTCTCATCCTCGTATCCGTCTGAATTTACCCCAGCACTACACGACAGATAAATAAGTGCCTATAATATATAGGAAATCCACACTCGCAGACTTACCCCGGCAGCCTGACAACCCCACTTGACTCCCCTCATAAAGCCACCGGATCTCTCTGAAGGGATAGCGCGGGGTAAGAGCGGCAGGCGGGGCAAGTGTGCGGGACAGCGGGGCAAAACGGATTTATTTTTTAATTATATTTTCTCTTCCTGGAGTGGCTCTTGTGGGCCTTGAACTAGCTCGCACAATTTTTGGAGGCGCTCTGTTAAAAAATTAAATGTCTTTTTCTGTCAGGAAGCATTTACCTATAATAGTACAATTTTTTTTTAATAATGGTAGTAGTGGTACAACACTATTTTTTCATATTTTTTTAACAATTGAAAGATATGGAACAGATGGAATTTTGTGTAGAAGTACCTACCTGACATAGACACTCAGCAAATTTCATTATGTCAAAAATCACGGTAAAAGAGTTCTTGTTCCTTCCGTACGTATGAAGTTATATGTACCTACCATTAAGTTGAAATAATTGCTTCAAAGCTAAGTCATACAACAGAAATCACCATTTAATATATATTTATATTTAACAAATTTTATTATCTACTATTTTATTTGTTTATTCTTCACAAATTATTCCGACAGTTCTGTTACTCGACAAATATTATTACTCTGAGAATTTAACTCCGTTTTCACGTTAGTTTATTGCTTTGTAATGTGATATTGGGGTTATATTTCACGAAGATTGCACTATGTAAAAGTAACCACGTAGGTGTCTATTGTTATTTTTTTTATATATAATATATACTCCTGTTCCTGTTTTCATCTATGCGTAATATTATGCCGTCTCTTATTAGCAATTTTCTTATTTGCCTACAATGGTTAGAATATATAATAGTATCATGTACCTGTCACACAACTCTCGCTTCATCCCTGAACACATCCCAAGGTATTTATGGTAGATTATTGAATTTGTCGTTCATATATAATGTATGTCACATTACCCATAAGTGCCAGCAGCCGCCATACTGCTGTCGCCCCGAGAGGGCCTATTCACCTATCCTCGTCCTTTGGCTGCTTTTGCCCCTGCCATAAACACCCCGCCACACCATTACACGTCTCGTATACATATACACTGCTATAGATTCCCTTTTATGTGGGGCTAGTATAGACACCCACCAACACTAACGCGCGCGTCGGTATCGATCACCGGAACACCGACGCCTCACACTTTCCCGTCCGGACTCACCCCCTGCACCACAACTTTACTGCCGCGACGCGAGGAAAATACACATCCAATAATAAAAATGTCCAATTTATTTTACACAACATTCAAAGGCACCATTCAAATACGTGCCCCCTTTTTACTCAAGCTCAAAATTTAACAACGGCATTTTCGTAAAGATTGTTTTATCGTGCTAGATGGCAACACGACATTACAGCACAACAAAAACTGGCACTCCATCAAATAGTCAATATAATTTTCACAAAATTTCACTTGTGTCATGAAAATAGCTCACCCTTTTGATGATGTGTTTTCATTTTGCCAGCAAATTTACCATCTGTAAAGTAAGACGACTTACTATTCTGATCTTTACTTACCTAGCGTAGGTTTTCCTCCTGTTTCGCTTATTCCATCAAAGGGTCAAACAATTTGTACAAAATTAAATTCTGCCATGTAAATGGTTCGCCCTTTTGGTGGCGTGCCTTCATTTTGTGTGTAAATTTTCTTCGATTTCAAGCCGACTTACTATTCCTTACTATTCCGAGGTAGCTACTATGTATATATATATATAACGCAGTATTCTATAGTCTGTACACAGGGTGGTTGGTGTATCTGGTATATAAGGGACCCCCCCGGCACATAATGTAAGCACCCTGTGTGTGCACGGATGGTAGTGGCACATAGCGCGAAGATCTTTTGGGTTTATGTACACAACACGGACGGGGGATGCTGCGCGGATGGGGAATGAATTTCATATTATTTTATATCATCGAATTGAAAATATCAATACTTTTTCTTAAATGTTCTTACCAATAGCAGGTTTACATATTGTATGTAATGGTTCTCGGGAAAACTTTATAAAGGACATCCTTTTTCTAAAGAACTTTCACATTGTTTACACTTGACGCATTCCTTGGACGTAGTTATCTCTCAAAGAAGTGTGATACTTAACGTGCCTCTATCGATGTACTTTGTAAAAGCTTTTAAATTATGTAAAGTTGTTACATTTTTCAAACTAGCGTTAGTAATAAAAAAATGTTGCAAACATACGTTTTTAATCATTGAAAGTAATATTAATGATTCTCGAAATGAAACATGAAACCAAAAAGACACGGAAATGCTGGGACTGCAGCTACGGTTACTTCTTTGTCTTTTCTGTGTCTTTTCGGTTTCATGTTTCATTTTGAGAGTTGTTATTATTTTCAATGATTAAATATATACGAGGTGTGTTCAAAAGAAAATGTGAATTTTCGCGGGCTGTGTACGTTCGATTATAGATTTTTTTTGTTATGTTGGTAAACATATGTTTATCATATGTCAGCATTATCAGCCATTTTGGATCAGTGGTTTGTTGTTGACAACTGGAAAGGTTAGTCACTTTTTTGTGTGTTCTTCGATTTTTTACTTTAGGTTCGTTTTCTGGAGCATCATCAGTCCGATTGAGGTGAAATTTTAGATTTGCTTTGTTTTATATGTCCTTATCAGCATTTCTTCAAAAAAATCCAAAATATCGAGGTTTTTCGATTTTTTCCAAAAAAAAATTATTAAATAATCGAAGAAAAAACAAAACATGACTTACCTTTCCAGTTGTCAAAAACAAACCACTAATCCAAAATGGCTGATAATGCTAACATATGATAAACATATGTGTACCAACATAATAAAAAAAAAACGATAATCGAATGTACACAGCCCGCGAAAATTCAAAATTCACCTTTTCTTTTGAACACACCTCGTATTACAATAAGGTTTACAAGCTTCAATAAGTTATTCCAAAAATCGAAACATCTATTTACTTACATACAAGTGTTAGTACTAAAACAATAATTCCATACAATGATAGGTTATTATTACAATAGTTTCCAAATTAGATTCAACAAAAAAATAGTCTAAAGTTATCAGAAACAATATTTTGACATTAAAGAATTTGTTAAGGTGACTTTTAAACATTGAATTTGTAAATTTTCTACCTACTGAATTTATGCATCCCAAAAATATCCCCCCTGACGGTCACGGGTTCTAATCTAATTGATTGCTGGCTAGTTTTGTAGTAGGGAGAAGGAATAATAATTAACAATGCCTTTTATAACCTTAGATTCTGCTTGTGTCTGTCGGAGGAGAGTTCAATACATTCATAATTGATACTAGCGCCGACATCTGTGGTTTTAATCTATAATCTACTTCTCTGCTTTCATAAAAAAAAAAAACTAAGTTTTAAAAACATATTTTCCTTTTTATTCGTGATGAGCGATTAGTTAATCGTCCTTTCATAAGAAAAATGCCACCACATGTGGGTCCGACGGTTGTCACAATCTCTCGACCATCTTAATGATTATGATAAAATTCAGTCTGTGTTCAACATGTACCACCAGGCTTAATGTTTCTACTTATAAAACTATATGCGTCCACCATCTACTTTTAAAATATTTCATTAATGGAATGAATCAAATGTTCATGTATTGCACATCATTTATTACAAGAAAGGCTTCATATTTATTAAATTGTTACGACAACCCTCGAATTTAACGGTTATTTTAGATATTGTATATATTATTATAGTATGATATTAAAATAGTTACCGATCGATTAAATGGGGTAAATTGTGGATAATATAATGAAAGAGTTTCACCACTATTAACTTGTTTATTGAGGTTCACCTTTTTTTATGAATACCGCACAGTCCTAGCTGCTCCCAACCGTCTGGAGCCAGTGAGGCTGAAGTTATTGGGGAGGGGAAGAGGAAGATGGGGAATACCTGGCTATTCAGATCTGGTCACCAAACACGGCTAAAAGCCATTTCAACCAACGTTTTAATTCTCAATGGTGGTCTTTCACCAGGGCGATACTGAGAGTATCTTCCACTCTGGAACGTGCGCAAATATACTATATATCGTTTTTAAATTAATTAATTGTGAAACAACACAAATTAATTAAATAAAATTTACTTGACCATGGAGGCCGTCAACCTTACATGTATAATGCCGTCGTAAAACCACAGTATCTTCCTTGATACTCCTAACAAAGATACTGTGTTTTTAATTACCACGGCAGTATGTACGGTGTATATGTAAGGTGTACCTTACGAAACTGAGATTTTAGTGGCGGGAAGGGGGCTGTGTTATCCGGAATCGTGGCGAGGAAAAAATGCGCCGAGAGACTAGTCAACGATCAGCTGTACTGAACGGTTTTAACACCCATGGGGGAATAATGTGGCAAGCGTAAAAATGTTAATAATTCATTACTTACATTATATGTTTTATGTTTACGAGTAAAAGTAAAAACTTTTTTACAAATTTTAACCTTTTTTTGATTTTTATCTTCCTTCATACATCATGCAAACATATTTTCAGCTTTATCGTTAAGACGCATCGTAAACTACTTCGCAGGTACTGCTCGTATTATTTTCAATATTAAAATGTAAGTTTAGCGAAATATTATATAAATATTTTTTTAAATATCGGCGCACAGTCCTGGATGGTGGCGCGGCCGACGCCCGTAGGTGTGTTCGCGCCGCGCGCCCGGCCTTCACGCCCGCGCGGCGTTGCCTGGCAACCGCCCCCGTCCGCTCGCCGCCCCCCAACCCTCGGGGGCGCCCGCCCATAGGAGGGGGCTGTGGGGTTCTGGGTGGGCGGTGGTACGTGCCACTGCGCGACAGCCACACGGCACCGGGGGGGGTGGTAGGGGGCCCTCGGGCGAGTTTACTGTGTGATTTTTAGAAATATTGTTTGCGAATAGTGTTTTATCTTTTTTGGACTATGTATTGATTTTATCGAGGTGCAATGTTTTCACTGTTGATTTGTAGGTACCTGAGAAAAGATTAGAAATTAATCCAAATGTGAATTGTAAATAAATATGTGCGAAGTTTTAGTTAGCTGTCAGCAAACTTTTTAATTAATAATTTTAAATCAAGTATTCACGAGCAACATTTCTTCGCGATTTTTTTTACTAGAATACCGCGCAAGAGTCCCAACTGTTCCAAACTGTCTGGAGTCAGTGGGACTATGACATACCCATTGTGGGTATGTTGGGGAGCTGAAGAGAATGGTGAATTGAAGGAAATGGGAAAGACGAAAGTTGGGATTATTATAAGACTATTTGAATATAGTCACCAAACATGGCTAAAGCCATATCAAGCAACATTTAGATTCTGAATAGTCCTCAGTGGCTCCTGACAGTCGAGAGCAGTTGGGACTCTTGCGCTGCATTCACTTAAAATAAAATACATCTGAGGGCAAAATATAAGCACCCGCTTCTATGGTGTTTTGTCAGAATTCTTATTTTATCTTTTGAGTTTATATTATACGTCTTTTAAACCGTGAGTCAGATATGCAATAAGTTACTTAAATACCTGCTACCATTCTGTTATCTAGATTCGCAATTATCAACGACAAGAAAAATTCTCCTTCACCCACCCCATTTCCGCCCCCTTTTACCCCCTTTTAACTCCCTTTTAACTCCCTTTTCACCCCTTTTCCACCCAAAATACTCGTTTAATTTTGACGCTACACCCGTCGGCAGCGGTGGGCGAACGCGTGGCTTCGCACTCATATAGATAGGTACTTCATTTTACGAGGATAGGCCGCCCCATTTCCTCCTCATTACCACACAAGAATTGTGACTCCATCTTTGTTTACCATACGTCTAGATTTAAAAAGATTATTTTTAATAAATTTTCAACACATGAACAACTTAGTTCCAATTTCGAATATGTCACCGAGGTACGCACAAGGAATCGTTTGATATCGTCAAGAAGCTGCCTACAAAAAATAAACAGTCTATGAGTAGGTAGTAGGTGCGTATTTTTTGTACGACAATATACTAAAATCCTTTCTTGCGTTCCACAATACGAGTCATGAATGAAGTGGCGCAGTTGGGTAGTTAATTATCGTTTTTAATTGACGGGGATTTCCGTTTCAGGATGTGGAACTTATTGACAGCCATTTAAGTGTCTAATTAATCCCCCGCATACGCGATCGTTTCCCCTGATTTTCGTCTGTAATTACGAGGGCCACAACAGGGTGATCAATAATTCAAATGCAAGCATGCCTAGGCAGGGTATTGAGCATTGACATGGTTAAAATAAATTTTAATTGCCAAAGTTATAGACTTAATGATAAATGGTAATCCAATTATATGCAGACGCATATTTGAGCCTTTTCCCCGCATTATTTCCAATTATAATCCGACGTGTACCTACCACAAATATAACACTTAGAGATGAAGTACGATGTAACCTTGTGTTTTTAACAAAGACATTATCTACTGTTGTCAGATACTAAGAGCATTTACAATATAATAACAAACTACTCTTAACCTTTATTTTTCACTTTTTTCTCATTTCTCAAAACTTCTACAAAATAACAACAAACTACTCACCTTTATTTTTCACTTTTTTCTCATTTCTCAAAACTTCTACAAAATAACAACAAACTTAACGCTATATTTATCATATTTTTCCTCATTTTTTATCCCATCTCCTTATTATTTAGGATATTTTTTTGTTTGTTTATTTCTTGGAAATTAACTATATAACAATTTCTAGACATTTTGTAATGAAGAGTTTCATCCGAAAGCGGTATCACAGTAATAAATTTAATTAACAAATGTAAAACTATTCCGTCTACCAAGATACTGGAGCGCTACAGAAATGTTCCTGGAAGGACGAGTGCACTCTTTCAGGGCAATTCTCCGCCACCGCATGGAAAGCCTATGGTGCGGAGTACGGCAATCCAAGAATACCACCATTGCTGCCACGGCTGCATGGATGGAGTCTCTCTTGATGGCCCTTTGGAGACGGGAAACTTTCAAATATCCACCATAAACATGTACATTTTTTTTCTTTCTTAGTGAATTAACTTATTTACCATATTTTACTAAGTAAATTTTTTCTATTTTTTTCTTTTTTTTTCTTCCTCTTATTTTAAGTACCAATTGTTATTTATTTGTTTGTATTATTATCACTTATGGAACGTATTGCATTACGCTACCCCTTCAACCTTCTAGAATAAAGGACACTATTATTATTAATATTATTACAAAACATTAAAATTCTTTTAATTTTTACCACATTGGAACTGGCTCAGCCTAGTGAAGTGTTTTATATCACGTACCAATGACAGAATTAAAAACTCCAGAGAAATCTTTTTTTAATTTAGATTTGGGTTTATATTTTAGAGTGTTTGTGTATGCTAAAAGTATGAAAGAAGGTGGTTCGAAATAGGGGATGTTTAATCCTAATGTTATTATTTGAATTAAGTGCATCGCGATAAATATTTTATCGTTTCTTTAATATTTGGTATGATTTGAAATTAAAAGTTTCTTGGAATTTGGAATCCGATTTGGATCAATGGTATTTCCCATACATATTCAGTCGGATAGCATAGATTTTTTTAAGTTTTCTGTATTGTACAAATATTGCGTTTTTTATTCCACTTTACACGTAAACATTCTTTTTATTATTAAAACCTGTTTTAAAACAATATTTTATTTATTGATTTTGTTATTTTATCCAGGTGTTATACCTTACAAATAATTTTAAAAAAATGGAAAAGTTATGAGATGTTTAATAAGAGAACAATACTGATATTTTAAGTAAATGTATTTTTTTACAGTATCTCCACACATGAGACCCTGAGGGAAATAATTTCGCTCAAGGTCTATATCATCTTTGGGAATGCTGTGTGGAGGGTATTTCAGAGGAAAGGAAGGAGTGAATTTGGGTCTTGAAGAGACCCATGTTGTAGGATGGAGGAAACACAGAGGCCGGCAGATCATTCCACAGCCGAGCTGTAGAATGATCACAAGAACAAGTCGTAGAAGCGACCCGTTCTCATGTGACATGTCAACCGTGTGCAAATTTGGGCGCGCGTTTGGCGTGTTTCTCGACTATGTACCGGTGCCGAAGGGATCAATGACGCTAGTTCCTCAGAGCATCTTCCATTAAAATACCGGTAGAACAAGGAAAGCATTCCCACTTGACGTCTGTACTCCAAAGATTGCACTCCATATAATTATTTTAATAAATTATTTGACTAATTATTTTAATCGTATAATAATTCGAAGAATTTGGGTTATTTAGAAATTTGATTACTACTCTCTTATTTTTAATGTTAAAAGTCCATCTTCATATAAATTGTGAATTATTTTATTCATTATTTTGGTTCATATTATATTTGTTGTAGATTATAGGAAATCTTCCAAACTCTTTTTACTTTTTTTTTTAATGTACGATATGTCATATCAAATAGGGTCAATTCAAGAGTCAGTACAACTGAACGGTATTTATGAGAAGATGTATGAATGGAATGAAGCAAGGAATGTGTTCCAAGACAGTGTTTTTTTTTTGGAAAGATATTTATAAAGTATGATACTTAAATATATATTAAAACTGAACCAATGGTAGGTTTTTGCGCAAGTGCCCAATTAGTAATTAAAAAAAAAGTTTAGCCTATGGGGATGTAGTGGTGAGAAGGGGGGGGGGGAGAAATGGATTTAGTCTGTGTAGAGTAATATATTGATTTTACTGATTTTGAGTGAATGTTATTTATTGATTTTAGGTTTGAAGTTGTGAGGTGCCGAGTTGAATAAGTCGAACTCACTGTATGAAGTGTTAAAAATGTGTGAAGCGGTGTAAATAAATGTGTTTTGTTTTGAGTTAGTGTTGCATTTAGGATAGCTTAGTGAAAGTTTTCTCTGGTTTGTTTGATGTGCACTCTTAATTGAATTCGTTCAAACGGTTCAGGGCCATCTATCACAGAGGTGGCTATTTTTTGTAAAAATAGAAGGCTTTCCAGTGACGAAATCACGAACACGCGATTAACTCCTCATCTCTGCGTGGTCTACGCGAAAAAATAGCGTGATTGTTATAAATTTTGTTAGTTACATTACATATATATACGAGTATATATATATATTTTTTAATATCGGTCAAAACGCACTTTGTATGATACACTACATCTACCATCCATCTATCTTAAGGACACCCTGTAAAATCATCAAGTCCTACCTTCCCATTAATCGGGCCCAATTACAACATCCTC